>SNVD02005074.1:0-21682 GCA_013180625.2 Boswellia sacra
AAACATGATGCCTTTGAATCCCATTCTTGTTGTTGAAATCTTTGACTGTTGGGTATTGATTTTATGGGACATTTTCCACCATCATTTGGTTTTGTGTACATTCTTGTTGCAGTAGACTATGTTTCAAAATGGGTCAAGGCAATTCCATGTCAAAATAATGATCACAAAACAGTTATCAAATTCTTGAAAGAGAATATCTTGTGTAGATTTGGAATTCCTCGAGCCATTATTAGTGATGGGGTAACACATTTTTGTAACAAACCATTTGAAACTTTAATGAAGAAATATGGAATAACCCATAAAATTTCTACACCTTATCACCCACAAACAAGTGGACAGTTTGGAATTAGCTAATAGGAGATAAAACAGATCTTAGAAAAAACGGTTAACCCAAATCGTAAAGATTGGTCTTTAAGACTTAATGATGCACTTTAGGCTTACCAAACTTCTTTTAAAACATCATTGGGAATGTCTCCTTATAGATTAGTTTATGGAAACCTTGTCACTTGCCTGTGAAAAATGAGCATAAAGCTTATTGGGCCATTAAAACATTCAACACAAATTTGAATGATGCTTGCAAGCTACGTACACTCCAACTGAGTGAACTTGAAGAAATCAGGAATGAGGCTTATGAAAATTCTAAAATCTACAAAGAAAAAATGAAGTTTTTCATGACAAATCCATTGTTAGAAAATCTTTTGAACCTTCACAAAAAGTTTTTTTGTATGATTCAAGATTGCATTTGTTTCCTGGTAAACTTCGGTCTCGTTGGACTGGGCCTTTTATTGTTTAAAATGTTTTCCCTCATGGAGCAGTTGAAATTGAGAACCCAAAGAATGGTAATGTTTTTAAAGTTAATGGACAGCGGTTAAAACCATTCTTTGAAAATTTTGCCCAAAACGAAGAGTCCATTGCTTTATTCGATCCTTTAGGATTGATTTTTCCGGCAAGGTGGCGGATACGGTACTCTCCGTGACATTTAAAGTCGGTTTTTCAGTTCCCTAAAAACTGTTGCTCACTTTGCATCAATTTTCTTTTCTTCTCTGTCATTTTATTCACATGGATACCATTCTCTCAAAATTGCACAAACATTTTCCTCTCTCTTCCTCAAAATGATTTGCTTAAAATTTATAAAGCTCGTGCAGAAAGACTAAGGTTGTTGATGCGTAAAGGTATTCCTGCTGATTTAAGATGGTTAATTGAAGCCAAGGTTCGATTTTCCTATGAATTTTCGGATAATCTTGTGTCCCACATGCCAGGTTTGGGAAAAAGCTCTTATGCCAAAAAGCGAAGAGCGAAAAGGTTACAAGTTTGTCCCAGATGTGCAAGATGGACTTGTAACCAGCGTTGCCGCTCCTTGGGATATTTGTCTAACAATCGAGAGGATAAACTACAGTTCATCAAGAATGGACTGAGTAAGGAGTCTTTGGATGAGATCCGAACGACTCTTGAGACGCATTCTTGTGGACTTGTGCAGCGTGAAATTTTTAATTTGTGGACACAATTCAGAGATGAGCAGGAACGCTATAGTCTTGGGAATCTGACTCAAAACGACCCTGTTTGCCAGTTTATAAGAAAACTGGATGGGAAGCATATCCCCAACTCATAGAAGGTGTTTAAGCCGTTTCTGGACGTAAAACCAGAGAAAGATGTGAGCCACAGTCACAACTACCTGTACATATGCATGCGTGCCATCATTTTTGAATTTTAATACCTCATTGCTGTCATTTTTGAATTTTTATCTTTTGTTTGACTTTTGGTGTCTTATTTCGTCATCTTTTGACCTTTTCTATGCATTATTGTCATATTTTTCAAAAAGCAACCGAGCTACCTATTTAGATGTCATCATTAGCATACCTTTTTGCACTCCATAAATACCACATCTCTTATTCTCTTCCTCACACATAGTTAGAGAGTTGCATAGACATGGAGGGAACTTCACAACATCGAATCCAAAGGATATGTGTATTCTGCGGATCTCGACCGGGTAAAAGTGAGGAGTTTGTAGAAGTAGCAAACTATCTTGGTAGGCTACTGGCTGAAAGAAAGATTCATGTGGTTTATGAGGAAGGTAGCCTCGGGTTAATGGGTTGTGTGTCAACAGCTGCACATGTAGGAGGTAGTCAAGTTTTAGGAGTTATTCCTAAAGCTTTGGCCATAGAAAGCATCGTTGGAAAAACGGTTGGAAGGCAGTTGCAGGTCTCCTCTATGCATGAACGCATGGCACATATGCTCATCAATTCAGATGCCTTTATTGCTTTACCAGGTGGCTTTGGCACTCTTGAAGAAATTTTTCAAATTGCCTCTTGGGCCCAACTGAATCTCCATAAAAAACCCATAGGTTTGTTGAATGTTAAAAATTTCTTTGATCCTTTGATAATTTTTGTTGATGCAGCTGTGGAACAAAATTTTATCCCACATTGGGCGAGACAGATCCTTGTTTCTGCCACTTCTGCTGGTGAGTTACTTGACAAATTACAAGAAGTTAAGTATGAACCTGACCCAGCTAGTACTCAAATTAATTGGGCAGGAGGGCAAAACAAAAAGTGCAAATTGGATTTGAATCTCCGTTTGTAATTTTTTCTTCTTCTTGTCCTTTATTTTATTTTATTTTATTTTTAGCATGTTATTTTATGAGTCTTTCAGGTCATCTCCCTTGAATAACAGAAGCTTCAGGTAATGTCTCCTATACTTTATCTCTCTACATTTAAACATTGAGGACAATGTTTCATTTAGTTGGGGGGGAAGGATAGTAGACATAAGTGTGTCTTGAAATTTTATTTTTTATTGCAAAAAAAAAAAAAAGAGCGAGTTAGTAATTAGATTCAGAGTGCGGTGTAAGGAGTTCAAATCCTCTTGAGACGCATTCTGGTCAGGAATGGCAGAGTATGGAGGGCCAGTTTGAACTCTTGAAACCCATTCTAACCAATTTGTCATTTTATTTTGATCTTGTAAACTCATTTTAGCTAACATGATATTATTTAGTCTTGATTTTTGAATTTTATAACAAGGAGGTCTTATTCATTTCACTTTGAATTATTCAAATCTATGAACTCTCACAACCTTATCATTTAAAAAAAAAAAAAAAAATTTTGTGTGCTTATGTACTCATTAAGCAAGTATTCATGAGTCTTTCTTCACACACACACACATACCTAGATGCATGATTGTGGGTGGCAAAATGAAATGTTGTAATATTTGAGTTCTTTTGTTTCGTTTAGGATAACAACACAAAGGAAGGGGAAAGTTAAAAAAAAAAAAAAAAAACAAGAAAAAAAAAAAGAAAAAAATAGCAATTGTGGATAAAGTTTGGTCTTGTAGCCTCCTTAATTCGAGCAATTAAGCCCGAGGGGTGCCTTAACACCTAATACCCTAAGACCAACTGGTTTGGGAGCTATTGGCCCAAAGCTCGCTACATGAATTAAGGAGAAAGCTTAATGGGATTGAACATTGCACTATCCATAAGTTTCTAAGCAAAAATAAAGCATCGGCAACCCGAGTCGTTAAGCTCGAAGGGGGGTCTTAACACCTAATGCCCTAAGGCCAACTGGTCTGGGAGCCATTAGCCTAAGGCTCGCTACATGGGTTAAAGATACATTCTTTCAAAAAAAAAAAACATATATATATAAAATAAATGAATGCCCCCTACCTAAAGTTGTTAGCCATAACAAATATTAGAACCGATATGGCTTCTTTCTAATAAGCCCCATAGTCATGTGTTAACTGAGCACAAAAAAGAGGTTTATTGATATCTTGACTGAAGGGTACATGAGTCATAAAAAAAAAATGATAATAATCATTGGTTGAGAGTTTGTTTATTTGGATAAAATCAAGGAGAGTGCAATAATGACCACCTTGGATGGAAAATTCTATAAATCACTTCTAAATAATAACGCTTTAATTGCTATGGACTAGCAATAAGCTAGTTGGGGGGTGTGATGAACACTTAAATATGCATGTTTAATAAGAGTTTAGTTCATCATATTGCATTAATTGTGTCATTAAATTACTCAACTTAAGCATATTTGTAGCATTTGCATCTTTGGAATTAATTTCTCTTAATTTTGGTTTTGTTACAGGTTCGGTAAAATGGGCATAACTCTCTATTTATAGATCAGAATGGTGCAATTCTTAATGTTTTGGAAAGCTGATTCAATTGTCTACAAGATTACATTTCACAAGCATAATCAAATTCGGGCTCTTAGTGGACCAAAATTGGGCTTGAAGTGAACCCATCTACAGTCTCGGCCTAGTCTGACCAGGCCTCAGTATTTGGACTGTATCTCCCAAAATACGTATCCAAATTGTGCAAATCAATATGTTCTAGAAAGCTGAGAGAAATATCTACAACTTTCATGAAGACATGTGATTAAAATTCACAACATTTTGATGTCCAAATTGATGGTCAAAGTCGGTGCCTAATGATCCCAATTGTCAAAGATATTTACAACTAATATTTGACAATTATGCCTTGTAATTTGACAAGTTTGCCCCTGGATGTATCTATAAATAGAGGTGCCTTGTGACCCATGAGGGCATCTTGGCCTTGGCTGGAACATTTTGGCTTTGGCTAGGATCTTGTATTGTGTTTTGTGTGGTTATGTTATTAATGAATTTCCTTTTTCTTACATTTTATTTTCTTTCTATTATAATGTTCTTCTAATTTCTCTTTTGCTAAGGTGAAAGGGTGAAACCCTTGATATGAGAATAAGGATTCTCTAACACTTAATATGTGCTTAATAATCTTAATCTTATAATGTTTATTCAATATGATTTATATTTAATTTCTTAATCAATCTTGACACCACTCGTAAAGTGAGGTCTTGATCCATTGTCGACAATCCTTGGCACATCAAATGCTTGGATCCTTTCTAGATGATGTATGGTTCTTCCTTACCGACACGAATCTAGTTAGGAACCTTGATTTGTTGTAGACATATGGTGATTGGCACATTGGATGCTTGAACCCGTTTACAAGAAGTGGTATAAATATTGGTAATGAAACAAATATAATTCATATAACTAAAATGGGTTAATTATCCTTATTTGAATTATCAAGGGTGGATCCCCTAACCTTAGCCTTCATTGTTATTGTGTTAATTCCTCTTGTATTTTAATTATCCTATTGTTTATGAACTTTTTATTTTATTTACTATGGTAGGTTCTACCACCTTATGAAATTGTTCTTTAATTTACTATGGTTGGTTATACCACCTATTTTCATGGATGGTTTTACCTCCTCTTGCTTTTTGTTTTATATTTGAATGGTCGCCGCCTATCATCTTACATATTTATTGATATTATCTTGTCATTTATTTGAATTATTCACACCATATTTGCTTATCTTATAATTTGTAACGCTAAAATTCCCTTCCTCGTGGATCGACCTCGGACTCACCGGGTTTATTACTTCGACACTCCTATACTTGGGAGACAATCCTATTTTCGGATGTGTCAAGTGGCCTAAAATTTAATTTAATGTGTTTTTGTCAATTTATGATGCCCTTGGATTGTAAAACTTGACTTTATATTAGTCAACATTAACAAATATATTTGAGGCTTATTAATTTAGTGCATTAAACAACAAGCTTTTTTATCGATTTATGATGTCCTTGCATTGTTAAACTTTGTTATACATTTGTTAACATTAGCAAATATATTAAAATTTGTATATGTTTCCAAATTCAATGCAATAAAGAATAATTTTGCTTACTTATTTGATGTTTTTCTTGATGGGTACTATGCATGATAATTTGCATTTCACTAGCTTATTTGACATACATGTAATTCAAACTCATGACATTAATATTGGTACAATTGAAAAAACCTAAGAACATATACATTACACTTCATGCAATTTTTAAAGGGAGAGAGATTTGAAAAATATTAAAGAAACATAAAGAAGTGTTTGCCTAGTCCTATGATGACATGCCTAGAATCAATAGAAGTATCGCAAAGCATACAATTCCAATATATCCGCATATGAAGTCAGTCAAGCAGAAGTTGAGAAGACTAAGACCAGAATGGGCTCAGAAGATCAGGGAAAAAGTAGCCAAGCATATTGATGCCAAGTTCCTAGATATGGTGAGCTATCCATAATGGCTAGCCAACATCGTTTCTATACTGAAGAAGGATGAAAGGGTTTGAATGTGTTGATCATCGAGATTTAAACAAAGCGTCATCATTTCCTCCACTCCATATTAATGTGTTGGTGGATAGTGCCGCAACCAGTGTCATGTTCTCGTTTGTAGATAGGTTCTCTGGATATAATCAGATTATGATGGCCAAAGAAGATAAGATGAAGATGACCTTTATTATGGAACAGGGAACATACTTTTACAAGATGATGCCTTTGGGTTGAAGAATGTAGAGGCGACTTATCAACAAATGGGAGACGACATTGTTCCATCATATGATGGATAAGGAGATAGAAGTATATGTAGATGATATGATAGTTAAGTCTAAAACGCGAGACAGACACTTTGAAGCATAAGATAGATTCCTAGAAAAGGTGAAGAAGTATATGCTGCAGCTGAATCTAAAGAAATCAGTTTTTGGGGTCACCTCAGGGAAGTTGTTGGGATTATTAGTTGGCAAGATTACGATAAAAGTAGATCATGATAATGTCAAAGCTGTTAGAGATCTGCCCTAAGAATATGTGATAGGTGTTTATTTATGTATCATTTTCATATCAATTCATCTATGTTTCTTTGCTATAATCCTTGGTATTTTTATGTTTTTGTGTGGTTTTGATGTTTGTAGGAGTTTTGGAGGAACTTGCACCAAAGTGAAGTAAAACCCTTCATTTTCACCTCTGCTAGTCAACCATCTTCTCGGATTTAATTGTATTGATATACAATGAACCGGATAATATTTTATATACCGTTGGAAAGCTCTCGAAGTCTATTTTCTAGAGAAATTTACGGTTCATAAATCCATTCAGTGTACCGAAAGTTATAATCAAAACAGTGTGAGAAGTGTAGAAATGTAATTCCATAAATCACTATAGCATGTATAATACGGGGCACTGTAGCAGGTTACTATAGCAGAGTATATAAACATATTTTAGGGTTTTATTTTCATGATTTGAAGAGGGGAGAACGTGTTGGAGGCAGCATTTCTGGATTTCTCTCATCCCTTGGAGTTCTTGAAGGAGAAAGAAGATTTTGAAAGAGGAGGAACTACAATTCCAAGAAGATTCATCTACAAAGAAGATTTTCAAAGAATTTGCTAAGTTTTTTCTTTCCTTTTCAATTCTGGAATTTCTTTGTATTGTATTTGTTATTCTGATTGAATATGTGTAACTAAATCTGAATTGGTTGAGGGTGATTTCAAAGCCCTTGATATGGTTTTTATGAATTGATTGTGCAAGAATTGTTATCCAATTCTCTAATTGAAGTTGCTTGTATTTTCCCATGTTTAATGCTTATGATTGCTTGCTGGATTGTATTTGGGTGGCCAACTGAATATAATCTGGATATTGTCTATTGCTAGACTAGAAATCTTGATCCGTAATTGTCTTGATTTTCTAATCATTAGTAGCAAAATTGTGATCAGAGATTGCAATTGGAGAATATAACCTAAGTTAAATAATCAGAGCTTATGTGTTTATTGCTTAGATCAACCTATCTTTCTTATCATAATGCATCCATTGAATTAAATTTAGAGAGCTTGTTCTAGGTTGTTTAATGGATAGAGATTAAATAAAGAGCCTGTTTTATTTAACAACAAAGTAAGGAAAGATTGGGGTAGCAGAGCTTATTGTTATCTACGGTTGATAACTTCAATGCTGTAATTGGATGACAATTCTATGTTAATTCACAAATTCATATCTTGTGGCAGAGAAAAAACCTTTAACCAAGTGTCTCTCATTGATTTTTTCACTCCATTTTACTTTGTGTTGTGTTATTGTGCATTTACATTAATATTTCATTTAATTAATCCATCAACAAAACCCCCCCATTTATTCTGTTGTTGCTTTTGAATAACAAATTCAATTAGAATCAATCCTCATGGGAATGATATCTACTTATCACTTTATTACTTGTGCGACTAGTATACTTGCTAGTTTCGAACGCATCAAGTTTTTGGCGCAGTTGCCGGGGATTGATTTTCTAATCGATTTGTTATTTTGTTTTCATTGTTGATTCGTATTTTTTTGTTTTTCTTTTCTGATTGTTTGTGTTTAAACAACATGGCAGTAAACTTCTATCAATTCAGTAGCGGATTTGAGCCACAAGTACCATGGAGAGTAAATGAGGTAAGCACTCCGAACATTGAACAACCACTTTCTGAGCTAACCTCTCTTGTGGAAAACATGGCTGTAGGAGATATGCAAAAATCTTATGAATGTGGGGTATATTCTACGATGGAGTATCCATTCGACATGTATCCAACTTTACAAAAAGAATATATGGAACAAGCCAATGCCATGGGTGGATTTCCAGGACAAACGAGGCAATGGTATGATCCTTTCTCTAGCACTTACAATGCCGAATGGGAAGATCAACATAATTTCAGTTACTGGAATCATCAACCAATCACTCCAAATGTGATACCAAATCGGCAACAAAGTTTCAATCAACCTAGAATGCAGCAACCATTTCAAATGCAACCACCACCAATGCCACATCCAGCACCGCAACCAGCTTCACAAAACTCAGGTATGTCTCTCCAGGACATTGTTAATGCACTTGCCACTAACACAATGCAATTCCATCAGGAAACTGGGGCAAGTATCCAAAACCTGGCAAATCAAATGGGACAATTGGCTACTAGCATGAGCAAATTCGAGGGCCAAGACTCAGAAAATTATCTTCTCAAACGGTGATCAATCCAAGCGAGACTGCTAGTGCGATAACTTTGCAAAGTGGAGAGCAATTAGATGTCTTACCGGGAAAATCACAAACTAATGAAGGAGATGACACCACATTCACCATGAACAAAACATCGACTTCTCAGGTAATCCTATACTCCATTTCCTTTATATGTACTCCCTGCCACTTTTTCCTCGTAGATTTGCAAATCGAAGAAGGAGGAACAAGAACAAGAAATCCTGGAAACTTCTCACAAAATCGAGGTAAATATACCACTTCTGGATGCTATCGAGCAAGTACCTCGTTATATAAAAATGTCTCAAGGAGTTATGCACTAGCAAGAGAAAGTTAAAAAGAAATGAGAAAGTAAGTGTGGAGGAAAATGTTTCAGCTGTATTGCAAAGAAAAATTCCTCCGAAATGCAAAGATCCAGGTACGTTCACCATTCATGGCACCATTGGTAAAGAGCTATGTTAGATTTAGGAGCATCTATTAATGTCATGCCATATTCTATTTATACTTCTTTAAATCTTGGACCTTTTACGAAAACTGGTATTACCATTCAACTTGCTGATCATTTTAATGCATATCCCAAAAGAGTGTGGAAGATGTGCTTGTGCAGGTGAATCAATTGGTTTTCCCAGCAGACTTCTATGTCCTTAAAATAGAGGATGAAACATCTCCTAATCCAACACCGATTCTTTTAGGGAGACCATTCTCGAAAATTGCTAGAACCAAGATTGATGTTCATGATGGCACTCTCACCATAGAGTTTGATGGCAAGGTTATCCGTTTCAATATTTTTGAGGCAATGAGGTACCCTAGTAACTTACATTCTGTTTTTGCAGTTGACGTTATTGATTCTTTGCCACAACAATGTTTTGAGTTAACTCGCAAGAATGGATTGGATGTAGCTATTAGTGGGCACATAGGGACAGAAAATTCTAAGGAATCAAGAATTTTTATACAAGTGTCCAAAGAAGTGGAGGACGCTATGGCATGCTTAGATGAGACTATAGCTATAACCACAAACAGGTATGATGTTTCGTACATTGAATTGCCTTTATGTAATGAGAAACTTCTTCCTTCTGTGATGAAAGCCAATACCTTGGAGCTTAAGCCACTTTCAGATTATTTGAAGCATGTGTTCTTGGGTGACAAAGATCCTTTGCCAATTACAATAGAAATGGGCCTTGCACCACTAAAAGAAGAGAAACGCGTCCGAGCACTTAGAGATCACAAAATAGCTATTGGGTGGATGATTGTTAGAAGAAGGATCCAAGCCCATTAGTAAAGCACAGCGGAGATTGGACTCTCCCATGATGGAACCAACGTCGGGCTGAGGACATTAAACCAAGCGCTTATTGGGAGGCAACCCAATGTTTTTGCAAAATAAATAAAAAGAAAAATAAAAGAAAAATAAAATAAGGTAATAATGATCGATTTTTGTGTCTTGAGGAGATTCCTTTCGTAGGCCATCAAATTGATCAGGTTTTATCTCTCTTTGACATCTGTCTTATTTGTTTTTATTTGTTTTTACTTGTTTTTTACTTTTGTTTGTTATTGTGTGGTTATCTTTTTTATGTGTCTTTAGTTTCGTCTCTACTCTTTTCTTTTCCTTCCTTTGTTTAATTTGATTATTTCGTACTTCGAATTCATTTGTGCAACAGCTTGAGGAAACATCCAAAGGGGAGCTGAAACCATTGCCGGAAGGTTTGAAACGTGCATATCTGGGAGAAGAACAAACTCAATCGCATTATCGGTAATATCTCTCCTTTTCTTCTCTTCAATGGATGCTGATATCTTTCTATGGAACCTTCGTAAATATTTCCCTTCACTTCCTCAAAATGCTGTGTTTAAAATTTATAAAGTACGGATGACTAGACTTTGGGCATTGATGCTCCTAAATGTGCCTGCGGATATCAGATGGCTTATCGAAGCTAAGGTGAGATTGTCCGGTGAGCCGGACATTAATCTCGCAAAATACATGCCTGGTCTAGGAAAAAGCTACTACGCCCAGAGGCGAAGAGCGAAAAGGTTACAAGTATGTTATAAATGTGCTAGATGGAATTGTAACCAGACTTGTCGTTCATTAGGTTTTGCGTCTAGGAACAGAGAAGATAAACTTTCATTTATTAAGAATGGTTTGAGTAATGAGTCGCTGGATAATGTTTTGTTAACTCTCGAGTCACATTCTTGTGGACTTGTTCAGCATGAATTGATTAATCTATGGACACAATTTCGTGATGAATTGCAGTGTTATAGTCTAGGGAATCTGACTAAAAACGAACCTGTTTGCCAGTTTATAAGAAAACTGGATGGGAAGCAAATCCCCGACTCATAGAAGGCGTTTCAGCCGTTACTGGACGTAAAACCAGAGAAGATGTGAGCCACAATCACAACTACTTGTATATTTGAATGTGTGTTGTTGTTGTCGAATTTTATTTCTTCTTGTTTCGTTTGATCTGATTATCAATGTTGTTTTTGTGTTGTTGTTGTTTGTTGATTTTGTTTGTTTTAATTTCCAGTTTTCTTTTTGACAAACCATATGACTACCCTATGGCATAAGTACACGTGGGAGACAAGTGTGGAGGTTTTGTCAACCTCCACCGAAAGTGTATCTCCATTTTCCATGCTTCACGTGGGAGACAAGTGTGTAGGTTTTGTCAAACCTCGCCGAAAGTATATCTCATTTTTTATGGTTTCACATGGGAGAAAAGTGTGTAGTTTTGTCAAAACCTCGCCGAAAAGCATACTAATTTTTTCAAATCTTGGGGTGATAAAATCTGCAATCAATTTTTGTTTTTTTTTTTTTTTTTTTTTTTGAGCAACCCCACAGAAATTATTGCCAATGTGTCAAATTTTGAGAGTTTTACGTGTGTAATATATCCATTTCTCCATATTCAATGCATATTATAACCTGTGTACACTTGAAAAGCATATTACTAACGTGCATTCATTGTCTTACACAAGTTTAAAGCATCTTTAGAAATGGAGAAAACACCACTTCGGCGATTCCAAAATATATGCGTATTTTGTGGATCGCAATTTGGTAAAGATGGAGAGTTTACAACAGCAGCTCTTGATTTTGGTAGGACATTAGCTGCGAGGGGTATTCATTTGATTTATGGAGGGGGTAGTGTTGGGTTAATGGGGTGTGTGTCGACAGCTGCATCTTTGGGAGGAAGTAAAGTTCTCGGCATTATTCCTAAACCATTAGCTGTGCGAGATATCATAGGCAACACCTGTCTCTTATACACATCTAGATGTGTATAAGAGACAGCATGAGCGTATTGCACATATGATTGTTAAGTCCGATGCATTTATAGCTTTACCCGGTGGTTATGGCACATTAGAGGAGATATTTCAAATCACCTCTTGGGCACAGCTAAACATCCATAAAAAACCCATTGGTTTGTTAAATGTCATTAATTTTTTTGATGGTTTGTTGTCTTTTCTTGATCAAGCTGTAGAAAAAAATTTTATCTCACCATCAGCGAGGCAAATCCTTGTTACAGCTTCAACGGCAGAGGAGTTAATTGACAAACTACAAGAATTCGTCTATTCGCCTGATCCAACAACAGCTCGGATTGATTGGTTTGGAGAAGGCAATAAGAGGCGTAAACTGGATTTAACACTCCATCTGTAATCTCTATTTGCTGGTTTGCTTCGTTTTTGTTTGCTTTCTTTTATTGTGTTTATTTGAAGTTTTTCATGTTATTTATTTTGAGATTTTTCACGTTGTTTCTTTCCTCCCAGGTAATATTTTCTAATCTTGGTTTTTAGAGTGGTGGCTTAAAAAGTTTAAGTCCTCTTGAAACGCATTATGGATCTCTTTAATCGATAATGGCTGAATAAGGAGGCTAACTTCTAAACTTTTTAGACCCATTCTAACTGACTTGTTTTTGTTTGCTGGCTTGTTGGACTTTGTTATTTTATGAGTAAGTTTAGTTTTATGAATTTAGAAGTTGTTATGTGTTTTTTGTCTTTATCAGTTTCGATTAAAAAAAATTGTGGAAAAAAGTTGAGAATGGCAGAATATGGGGTTTTCTTTAACCCTGGAAACGCATTCTCTCGACATAAATCTGTAGTTTGTTTATTTCATGTTGTTTGAAGTGTCTTGTATCTTGTTTTGTTCTTTCATAATAAAGGTATATAGGCTGGAAACCTTAAGTCTGCGGGCTACTGGTCCTAAGGATTGTTGAAATATACAATCTTGACTCAGGTGTA
Organism: Boswellia sacra; assembly: GCA_013180625.2. NCBI lineage: Eukaryota > Viridiplantae > Streptophyta > Magnoliopsida > Sapindales > Burseraceae > Boswellia > Boswellia sacra. The sequence continues at coordinate 13,047 of SNVD02005074.1, forward strand.
ACAATGCCACGTACCTCTTTTTTTGCATTTTGTGGGTCAATGATAAGATAATGATTGAATTAAGAATAACTCTTGGAAAATGATAAATGATGCATGGATCTGTGTGCTTGAAATGTTTATTGGTTTTCGCTTTGCTTTTGATTCCTTGCACAACATTGAGCACTGAGCTATTATCACTGAGTTATTTGTTCACTTAGAGAAAGTTTATGTAATTTAAATGTTTCTTCAGATTTCAATGAATTCTAGAACTTGTTTGATGGTTCACTCAAGGCGAAATCCTAGGCTGTGCAACATTGGGGAAATGATTTAGGCCATCTTTGGACCGTTTGAGCCTTAATAGCCAACCTTGACAGAAATTGATCCCTAGTTACCCCTTTGAGCCTCTGTAAGCCTTTTTCTTTGTTAACTCACTAAAAGATTTCCTAACTCAAATGAATTTATTCCAGACAGTTTATCCCTTACCTATGAGCATGTAGATCATTCACAATTAAATTTTGAGCTATGTTCTGGTTTTGGGAATTAGAGGAGGTTGGGATGTGTCATGAGCAATGCAAGTGAGTTCTATTGTGTTTAAAAAAAAAAGAAAGAAAAAAAGAAAAAAAACAATCTGTAGTCCACGTACTTACACATTGAGGACAATGTGTTGTTTAAGTGTGGGGGAGGGGAAGTGTAATAAAAAAAAAAAGAAAAAAAGAAAAAAAGAAAAAAAGAGAACAAAAGAAGAAGAATAAGAGATCTATACCCTTAAGTGTTCTTAAAAAGAATGAAACAACAAAGTGTGGGGGTGTAGTTTTCTTTTGTTTTCTACAAAAAAAAAAAAAGAAAAAGATTGAGTGTTCTAAATAAGTTTGGGGGAGTAACCTGGTGAATTAAAATAAAGTTGTGTTATAGGGTTGAGCTCTACATAGTCTTGAATGATTATGTGTTTGTGGGTGATTTGAGCCAAATTATTATCCTTTATCATACCTTCACCCAAGCCAAACGTTACAAGCTTAATAACGTCCTACTTGATCCTTGGTGTTGTGCATGTCTACATTAGTGGAGAGTGACTTGAAAAGCAGGCCTATGGAGTTCATTTATACACACATCTTCAATATTAAATATGATTCATTTTTATGCATAAAACTCATCCGGGTTACAAGTGATTAGGTGAGAATGGCTCTACACACACACACTTGAGGAATTGAAGTGAAGCGAAACTAATCTTTGAGATAAAATTCTTGATCAAGTGCATATTTTGAAGTTTTCCTTGGGTTATAATTAAGTACAATCTTTGAGGCCTATTTGCAAGTTTAAACATGTGTGTTTTAATTTTTTCTTTGAATCTGTTTTGATTTAGTTTTGTTTCATATCGTCGTAGTTGCTCGAGGACTAGCAAAGTTTAAGGGTGGGGGAATTTGATAAGTATGTGATGAACACTTAAATATGCATGTTTAATAAGAGTTTAATTTCATCATATTGCATTAATAGTGTCATTAAATTCCTCAACTTAAGCATATTTGTAGCATTTGCATCTTTGGAATTAATTTCTCTTAATTTTGGTTTTGTTGTAGGTTCGGTAAAATGGGCATAACTTTCTATTTATAGATCAGAATGGTGCAAATCTTAATGTTTTGGAAAAATGATTCAATTGTCTACAAGATTGCATTTCACAAGCATAATCAAATTCGGGCTCTTAATGGACCAAAATTGGGCTTGAAGTGAACTCATCTACAGTCTCGGCCCAGTCTGACCAGGCCTCAGTATTTGGACCGTATCTCTCAAAATACGTATCCAAATTGTACAAATCAATATGTTCTAGAAATCTGAGAGAAATGAAGACATGTGATTAAAATTCACAACATTTCGATGTCAAAATTAATGGTCAAAGTCGTTGCCTAATGATCCCAATTGTCAAAGATATTTACAACTAATTTTTGACAATTATGCCCTTGTAATTTGACAAGTTTGCCCCTGGATGTATCTATAAATAGAGGTGCCTTGTGACCCATTAGGGCATCTTGGCCTTGGCTGGAACATTTTGGCTTTGGCTAGGATCTTGTATTGTGCTTTGTGTGTTTATGTTATTAATGAATTTCCTTTTTCTTACATTTTATTTTCTTTCTATTATAATGTTCTTCTAATTTCTCTTTTGCTAAGGTGAAAGGGTGAAACCCTTGATATGAGAATAATGATTCTCTAACCCGTTAATATGTGCCTAATAATCTTAATCTTATCTTGTTTATTTTATATGAGTTACATTTACTTTCTTAATCAATCTTGACACCACTCGTAAAGTGGAGGTCTTGATCCATTGTCGACAATCCTTGGCATATCAAATGCTTGGTTCCTTTTTAGATGATGTATGGTTCTTCCTTACCGACACGAATCTAGTCAGGAACCTTGATTTGTTGTAGACATATGATGATTGGCACATTGGATGCTTGAACCCATTTACAAGAAGTGGTATAAATATTGGTAATGAAACAAATATAATTCATATAACTAAAATGGGTTAATTATCCTTATTTGAAATATCAAGGGCGGATCCCCTAACCTTAGCCTTCATTGTTATTGTGTTAATTCCTCTTGTATTTTAATTATTCTATTGTTTATGAACTTTTTATTTTATTTACTATGGTAGGTTCTACCACCTTATGAAATTGTTCTTTAATTTACTATGGTTGGTTATACCACCTATTTCCATGGATGGTTTTACCTCCTCTTGCTTTTTGTTTTATATTTGAATGGTCGGTAATACCGCCTACCATCTTACATACTTGTTGATATTATCATGTCACCTCTTTGAATCATCCATATCACATTTGTTTAGCTTATAATTTGTAACGCTAAAATTTCCTTCCTCGTGGATCGACCTCGGTCTCACCGGGATTATTACTTCGACACTCCTATACTTGGGAGACAATCCTTTTTCGGATGTGTCAAGTTTTTGGCGCCGTTGCCGGGGAAGGTAAAATTTGGCGTGCAAAATTGTAAGTATTTTCTTTTCCTATTTCTATTCTTATTTTTCTTGCTTATGTTCATCTCTTCTCTCCCCATTTCTATTTTTATTTTTTCTTGTATGTGTTGATCTTTTCTTTCTTTTTGCATTAGTTGATAGAATTATTTGTAGCCACTCATCTTCTTTGAAAAACATGCTCATGCCCAACCAAGAACATTAATGGATTACATAAGAACTTGTGCACAATCATGCATAGTCTTCCCTCATGATGCAAAATATTTCAACCATGAAGCCATGGATTTCCTAGACTTACTAGCAAAAAATGCCCAAAATTGGAGTCATGTTGACACCTATGAGGTGCCAAAAACATCTAGTAGAGGCATTTATAACTTTAGGGAAAATCATGATCTTCATGTCAAATTTGCATCCCTAGCTAAAAGAATCGAGGATTTAGAAATGTGGTCTATGCAAGAAAATGTCTGTCACACTTGCAATTCTAGTGATCATCCAACGGATGATTGCCCAAATGTGCCTACCTTTAGGAAAAGCCTCCATGACCAAACCAATGTTTTAAACACTTTCCAAAGGTCAAATCCTAATCCTTACTCACAAAACTTTGGATGGAAAAATCACTTGAATTTGGATTGGGAGAATGATCATCATGCACAATCTTACCAACCTCCCTTTCAATCATACCAAAATTTTCAAAATTCTCATGATCATGTATATGCCTCTCCTCCTAGAAATGGCTTTGAAGAGACAATGCATTTATTAAGTCAAGCTAATCAGAATATAGCAAACTTGAATGCTGCTCTTGAAAAACTTGCATTTGAGAAAGGTGAGTTCCCATCTCAACTCAAGCCAAACCTTATCAACCCACACGTGAGTAATCCAAGTGGCCAACATCTAGATGAAGATCCGGTAAGTGCTCTAGATGAAGATTCGGTAAGTGCTCTTCATGATGATAAGGTTGATCAAGAACATGTCCTTAACCCTAATGAGGAAGATGATGAATCAATTCTAAAGGGTAAGGAAGAGGTTGATAAACTTTCACCTAACAAGGAAAAGACCGAATCCTCACTTAGGCACTCATATCATCATGCAAAGGAATTTAATCAAAATTTTGACACTAACGAATTTTTCGAGCATGATGAAAATGAGGAAGCTTATGGGTCTAAAACTAATGTGGAAGATTATATTCAAAATGAGAATTTTTCAAGTCCTTCAGAAATCGGGTTAACCGCTTCATTTGGACCAAGTGTGCAACTACAAATCATTGTTTCTAAAGAATTCTCATTGCTTGATTTTGTACAGGTGAAGGAGATTAAAAGTTGGGAGCCATGTTTTGAACAAAGGCAGGAAGAAACATCCACACTCAAGAATGCATGCCTCAAGGACAAACAAATTCAACTAGTGGTAATCTCTTCCATTCTTACAAATAAAGGAAAAAGAAAGGTACCACCTCAATGGCATATTTTTGACCGTGGTAAATTACTTTCGAAGAGATTCTCTTTTGGCTTTTTTTTACGATTGTTCAAATTTCATCCATCGGTGCCATATTTTTATCTTTGTTCTTGATTTTTGCTATCATTTCTAGTTTGTTTTTATTTTATTTTGTGTGTGTTTATTTTAGTTGTGTGTTTTTATTTTGTTTTTCGGTCAAGTGGCGGATACGGCACTCCGTGACTTTTAAAGTCGGTTTTTCAGTTCCCTAAAAACTGTTGCTCACCTTGCATCCATTTTCTTTTCTTCTCTCTCATTTTCTTCACATGGATACCATTCTCTCAAAATTGCACAAACATTTTCCCTCTCTTCCTCAAAATGATTTGCTTAAAATTTATAAAGCTCGTGCAGAAAGACTAAGGTTGTTGATGCGTAAGGGTATTCCTGCTGATTTAAGATGGTTAATTGAAGCCAAGGTTCGATTCTCTTGTGAGTTTTCAGATAATCTTGTTTCCCATATGCCAGGTTTGGGAAAAAGCTCTTATGCCAAAAAGCAAAGAGCGAAAAGGTTACAAGTTTGTCCCAGATGTGCAAGATGGACTTGTAACCAGCGTTGCCGCTCCTTGGGATATTTGTCTAACAATCGAGAGGATAAACTACAGTTCATCAAGAATGGACTGAGTAAGGAGTCTTTGGATGATATCCGAACGACTCTTGAGACGCATTCTTGTGGACTTGTGCAGCGTGAAATTTTTAATTTGTGGACACAATTCCGAGATGAGCAGGAACGCTATAGTCTTGGGAATCTGACTCAAAACGACCCTGTTTGCCAGTTTATAAGAAAACTGGATGGGAAGCATATCCCCAACTCATAGAAGGTGTTTAAGTCGTTTCTGGACGTAAAACCAGAGGAAGATGTGAGCCACAGTCACAACTACCTGTACATATGCATGCGTGCCATCATTTTTGAATTTTAATACCTCATAGCTGTCATTTTTGAATTTGTATCTTTTGTTTGACTTATGGTGTCTTATTTCATCATCTTTTGAATTTTTGTGCATTATTGTCAACTTTTTCAACAAACAATCGAGCTACCTAGATAGATATCATCATTAGCATACCTTTTTGCACTCCATAAATACCACATGTCTTGTTCTCTTCTTCACACATAGTTAGAGAGTTACATAGACATGGAGGGAACTTCAAAACGTCGAATCCAAAGGATATGTGTATTCTGTGGATCTCGACCAGGTAAAAGTGAAGAGTTTGTAGAAGTAGCGAATTATCTTGGTAGGCTACTGGCTGAAAGAAAGATTCATGTGGCTTATGGGGGAGGTAGCCTCGGGTTAATGGGTTGTGTGTCAACAGTTGTACATGTAGGAGGTACTCAAGTTTTAGGAGTTATTCCTAAAGCTTTGGCTGTAGAAAGTATTGTTGGAAAAACGGTTGGGAAGGAGTCACAGGTCTCCTCTATGCATGAACGCATGGCACATATGCTCATCAATTCAGATGCCTTTATTGCTTTACCAGGTGGCTTTGGCACTCTTGAAGAAATTTTTCAAATTGCCTCTTGGGCCCAACTGAATCTCCATCAAAAACCCATAGGTTTGTTGAATGTCAAAAATTTCTTTGATCCTTTGATAAGTTTTGTTGATGCAGCTGTGGAACAGAATTTTATCCCTCATTCAGTGAGAAAGATCCTTATTTCTGCCACTTCTGCTGGTGAGCTACTTGACAAATTACAAGAAGTTGAGTATGAACCTGACCCAGCTAGTACTCAAATTAATTGGGCAGGAGGGCAAAACAAAAAGTGCAAATTGGATTTGAATCTCCGTTTATAATTTTTTCTTCTTGTCTTTTATTTTATTTTATTTTATTTTTAGCATGTTATTTTATGAGTCTTTCAGGTCATCTCTCTTGAATAACAGAAGCTTCATGTAATGTCTCCTATACTTTATCTCTCTACATTTAAACATTGAGGATAATGTTTCATTTGGTTGGGGGGGGAAGGATAGTAGACATAAGCGTGTCTTGAAATTTTATTTTTTCTTTCTAAAAAAAAAAAAGCGAGTTAGTAATTAAATTCAGAGTGCGGTGTAAGGAGTTCAAATCCTCTTGAGACGCATTCTGGGTCAGGAATTGCAGAGTAGGGAGGACTAGTTTGAACTCTTGAAACCCATTCTAACCAATTTGTCATTTTATTCTTGCATTTTTGAAGACTTATTTGATATTATTTAGTCTTGATTTTTGAATTTTATAACAATGAGGTCTTATTCATTTCACTTTGAATCATTCAAATCTATGAACTCTCACAACCTTATCATTTAATAAATTGTGTGCTTATGTGCTCATTAAGCAAGTATCTATGAATCTTTCTTCACACACACACATACCTTGATGTATGATTGTGGGTGGCGAAATGAAATATTGCAATATTTGAGTTCTTTTGTTTTGTTTAGTATAACAACAAAAGGAAGGGAAAAGTTAAAAAAAATGAAAAAAATGAAAAATGAAAAAAAAAAGAAAAAAGAGAGAAAGCAATGGTGGATAAGTTTGGTCTTGTAGCCTCCTTAATTCGAGCAATTAAACCCGAGGGGTGCCTCAACACCTAATACCCTAAGACCAACTGGTTTGGGAGCTATTGGCCCAAAGCTCGCTGCATGGATTAAGGAGAAAGCTTAATGGGATTGAATATTGCACTATCCACAAGTTTCTAAGGCAAAATAAAACATCGGCAACCCGAGTCGTTAAGCTCGTAGGGGTGTCTTAACACCTAATGCCCTAAGGCCAACTGGTCTGGGAGTCATTAGCCTAAGGCTCGCTACATGGGTTAAAGATGCATTCCTTCAAAAAAAAAAAGAGAAAAAAAAATATATATATATATATAAAATGAATAAATGCCCTTTACCTAAGGTTGTTAGCCTTAACAAATATTAGAACCAATATGACTTCTTTCTAATAAGCCCCATAATCATGTGTCGACTGAGCACAAAAAGAAGATTTATTGACATCTTGACTGAAGGGTACGTGAGTCATAAAAAAAAAAATCAGTTGAGAGTTTGTTTATTTGGATAAAATCAAGGATAGTGCAATAATGACCACCTTGGATGTAAAATTCTATAAATCACTTCTAAATAATAACGCTTTAATTGCTAGGGACTAGCAATAAGCTAGTTGGCGGGTGTGATGAACACTTAAATATGCATGTTTAATAAGAGTTTAGTTCATTTTCATATCGCATAATAGTGTGATGCGTTCGAACCTAGCAAGTATACTAGTCGCACAAGTAATAAAGTGATGAGTAAGATATCGTTCCCACGAGGATTGATTCTAATTGAATTTGTTTATTTCCAGCAACAATAAACTTTACAGGGGGGGTTTTGTTGAATGATTAACTAAATTGAAATAAGAATGCATGCCAAAAGTTTAAAGTATATATTAAAAAAAAAGAAGGAAAGAAAGTTAAATTTGAATGAAAAATCAACCTGTTTTGAGAGAAATCACTGGTTAAGGGCATGCTTCTCTACCACACGATATGGATTTGCGAATTAATCACAGAATTGTCATCCAATTACACCATTGAAATTATCAACCGTAGATAACAACAAGCTATGTTATCCCAATCTTTCCTTACTTTGTTGTTAAATAAAACAGGCTCTTTATTTAATCTCTATCCATTAAACAACCTAGAACAAGCTCTCTAAATTTAATTCAATTGATGCATTACGATAAGAAAGATAGGTTAGTCTAAGCAATAAACACACAAGCTCGGATTATTTAACTTAGGTTGTATTCTCCAATTGCAATCTCTGATCACAATTTTGCTACTAATGATTAGAAATTCAAGACAATTACGGATCAAGATCTCTAATCTAGCAATAGACAATATCCAGATTATATTCAGTTGGCCACCCAAATACAATCCAGCAAGCAATCATAAGCATTAAACATGGGAAAATACAAGCAACTTCCATTAGAGAATTGTTGTATTAACAACTTCTGACCACAATTAACTCACAAAAACCATGTCAGGGGCTTTGAAATCACCCTCAACCAATTCAGATTCAGTTACACATGTTTAAGAACGTGGAAAATACAATACAACATGGAGACATTCCAGAAAATGAAAGGGAAGGGAAAAACTTAGCAAATTTGATGTAATTCTCTTTGGATTGTAGTTCTTCCTCTTTCCAAGCTTCCTTTCTCCTTCAAGAACTCCAAGAGATGAAAGAATGCCAGAGCTTCAGCCTCC
>SNVD02005077.1:0-22239 GCA_013180625.2 Boswellia sacra
TTATTTAACAACAAAGTAAGGAAAGATTGAGGTGATAGAGCTTGTTATTACCTACGGTTGATAACTTCAATGCTGTAATTAGATGACAATTCTACAATTAATTCGCAAATCCATATCTTGTGGTAGAGAAGGATCCCTTAACCAGCTTTCTCACATTGATTTTTCATTCAAATTTACTTTCTGTTTTGTTATTCTTTACTTGCATTCTTATTTCATTTAGTAAAGCATTCAACAAAAATCCCCCCCTGTTTTGTTTATTGTTGCTGGAAATAACAAATTCAATTAGAATCAATCCTCGTGGGAACGATATCTTACTTATCACTTTATTACTTGTGCGACTAGTATACTTGCTAGTTTCGAACGCATCAAGTTTTTGGCGCCGTTGCCGGGGAATTGATTTTCTAATCGATTTGTTGTTTTGTTTTTATTGTTAATTCCTATTTTTGTTTGTTTTTCTTTTCTGATTGTTTGTGTTTAGGCGACATGGCAGTAAACTTCCAACAATTCAGTAGCCGATTTGAGCCACAAGTACCATGGAGAGTAAATGAGGTAAGCACTCCGAACATTGAACAACAACTTTATGAGCTAACCTCTCTTGTGGAAAACATGGCTGTAGGAGATATTCAAAAATCTTATGAATGTGGGGTATATTCTACGATGGAGCATCCAATCGACATGTATCCAACTTTACAAGAAAAATATATGGAACAAGCCCAATGCCATGTTGATTTCTAGACAACCAGCAATGGTTGATCCCCTTCTCTAATACTTACATATGCCGGATGGGGAATCACCCTAAATTTTAATTACTGATCCATCAACCAATCGCCCCCAAATGCCATACCAAATCGCGGCAACAAGTTTTAAATCAACTATAGTGCACTACCTTGCAAATCCAACCACCACCAATGGACCACAACCAGCACCGCACAACAGAGCTCCAGCAAACTCGATGTATGTCCACTCTTAGATATTGTTAGGCACTTGCCACTAACACACTATTCAATTTCCACATGAACTGGGGCGAAGTCTCCAAACCTGCATCAAATGGACCAATTGGCTTACTGCATTAGCAAATTCGAGGGCCAAGACTCAGAAAAATTATCTTCTCAAACGGTGATCAATCCAAGAGAGAATGCTTGTGTGATAACTTTGCAAAATGGAGAGCAATTAGATGTCCTGCTAAAGAAATCATAAACTGATGAAGAAGATGACACCACTTCCACCATGAACAAGACATCATCCTCTAAGATAAGTCTTAAAACTGCTATTCTTTCTTATGTTACTCCTCCACCTTTTCCTAGCAGATTGGCAAAATTGAAGAAGGAGGAACAAGAACAAGAAATCCTAGAAACTTCTCACAAAATCGAGGTAAATATACCACTTCTGGATGCTATCGAGCAAGTACCTCGTTATATAAAATGTCTCAAGGAGTTATGCACTAGTAAGAGAAGTTAAAAAGAAATGAGAAAGTAAGTGTAGGGGAAAACGTTTCAGCTGTTCTACAAAGAAAAATTCCTTCGAAATTCAAAGATCCAGGTATGTTCACCATTCCATGCACCATTGGTAAAATCAAGTTTGAAAGAGCTATGTTAGATTTAGGAGCATCTATTAATGTCATGCCATATTCTATTTATGCTTCTTTAAATCTTGGACCTTTTGCAAAAACTGGTATTACCATTCAACTTGCTGATCATTCTAATGCATATCGCAAGGGAGTTGTGGAAGATGTGCTTGTGTAGGTGAATCAATGGTTTTCTCAACAGACTTCTATGTTCTTAAAATGAAGGATGAGACATCTCCTAATCCAACACTGATTCTTTTAGGGAGACCATTTGTGAAGACTGCCCGAACCAAGATTGATGTTCATGATGGCATTCTCACCACGGAGTTTGATGGCGAGGTGATTTGTTTCAATATTTTTGAGGCAATGAGGTACCCTAATGACTTGCATTCTGTTTTTGTAGTTAATGTTATTGATTCATTGCCACAACAACATTTTGAGTTAACTCGCAAGGATGGATTAGAAGTGGCTTTTAGTGAGCACATAGGGACAGAAAATTCCAAGGAATCAAGAAGGTTGATACAAGTGTCCAAAGAAATGGAGGAAACTGTGGCAAGCTTAGATGAGACCATAGCAATGACCACAACTAGGTATGATGTTTTATACATTCAATTTCCTTTATCTAATGAGAAAATTCTTTCTTCTGTGATGAAAGCCTCTACCTTGGAGCTTAAGCCTCTTCCAGATCATTTGAAGCATGGATTTTTGGGTGAGAATGATTCTTTGCCAGTTACAATAGAAATAGGCCTTGCACCAATACAAGAAGAGAAACTTGTCCGAGTACTTAGAGATTGCAAAACAGCTATTAGGTGGACAATTGCTCACATCCAAGGCCCAGCCATACGCATGCATCATTTCTTGTTGGAAGATGGATCCAAGCCCACTAGTAAAGCACAACAGAGATTGGATCCTCCCATGACAGAACCAACGTCGAGCTGAGGACGTTAAACCAAGCGCTTATTGGGAGGCAACCCAATGTTTTTAATAAATAATAAAAAAAGAAAAAAAGAAAATAAGGTAGTAATGATCAATTTTTATGTCTTGAGAAGTTTTCTCTTGTGGGCCATCAAAATTGATAAGGTTTTATCTCTCTTTGCCATCTGTCTTATTTGTTTTTTTTACTTCTTTTTTTTTTTTTACTTTTGTTTGCTTTCGTGTTGTTATCTCTTTTATGTGTTTTTAGTTTCTTTTCTGCTCTTTTCTTTTCGTTTCTTTTGTTTAATTTGATTATTTCGTACTTTGTGCTCATTTGTGCAACAGCTTGAGGAAACACCGAAACCGAATTGGAAGCCATTGCTTGAGGTTTGAAGCGTGCATATCTTTGGGACGAATGACTCAAACGAATTTACTGGTACTATCTTTCCTTTTCTCCTCTTCAATGGATGCCGGTATCTTTTGTCGAACCTTTCGTAAAATTTCCCTTCACTTCCTCAAATGCTGTGTTTAAAATATATAAAGTACGGATGACTAGACTTTGGGCATTGATGCTCCTAAATGTGCCTGCTGATATCAGATGGATTATCGAAGCCAAGGTGAGATTGTCCGGTGAGCCGGACATTAATCTCGCAAAATACATGCCTGGTCTAGGAAAAGAGCTACTACGCCAAGAGGCGAAGAGCGAAAAGGTTACAAGTATGTTATAAATGTGCTAGATGGAATTGTAACCAGACTTGTCGTTCATTAGGTTTTGCGTCCAGGAATAGAGAGATAAACTTTCATTTATTAAGAATGGTTTGAGTAATGAGTCGCTGGATAATGTTTTGTTAACTCTCGTCTCTCCTCCGGGTCAACATTGTTGTGACGTGTCAGCGTGAATTGCTTATCTAATGGCACACACTTTCGTGATGAATTGCAGTGTTAGAGTCTAGGGAATCTGACTAAAAATGACCCTGTTTGCCAGTTTATAAAAAACGGATGGGAAGCAATCCCGGACGTCTAAGCGTTTCAGCCGTTACTGGACGTAAAACCAGAGGAAGATGTGAGCCACAATCACACCTACTTGTATATTTGAATGTGTGTTGTTGTTGTCGAATTTTATTTCTTTCTTGTTTCGTTTGATCTGATTATCAATGTTGTTTTTGTGTTGTTGTTGTTTTGTTGATTTTGTTTGTTTGAATTTCAGTTTTCTTTTGACAAACCATAATGAAACTACCGCTATGGGCATAAGTATCATGGCGTGGGGAGACAAGTTGTGGAGGTTTTTGTCCTAACCTCTTACTCGAAAGTATTCTCTACTTTTCATGCTTCATTTTCACGTGGGGACAAGTGTGGCGGTTTTGTCAAACCCCACCGAAAGTATATTTCCATTTTTCATGCTTCACGTGGGAGACAAGTGTGTAGGTTTTGTCAAACCCCCGAAAGCATATCTCATTTTTTCAAATCTTGGGGCGATAAATCTGCATCGAATAACCCCCACCGAATTATGTCCCCGTGTGTCAAATTTGAGATTTATGTGTGTATATATCCATTCTGTATATTTTCAAATGTCATTTTATAACCTGTCTTGCACTTGAATTGCATAATACCTAACTTGCATCATTGTCTTACACAAGTTTAGAGCACTTTTAGAAATGGAGAAAACACCAATTCGGCGATTCCAAAATATATGCGTATTTTGTGGATTGTAATTTGGTAAAGATGGAGAGTTTACAACAGCAGCTCTTGATCTTGGTAGGACATTAGCTGCGATGGGTATTCATTTGATTTATGGAGGGGGTAGTCTTGGGTTAATGGGGTGTGTGTCGACAGCTGCATCCTTGGGAGGAAGTAAAGTTCTCGGTATTATTCCTAAACCATTAGCTGTGCGAGATATCATAGGCACACAATGGGGGAAGAGTTACAGGTCTCTAGCATGCATGAGCGTATTGCACATATGGTCATTAAATCTGATGCATTTATAGCTTTGTCCGGTGGTTATGGTACATTAGAGGAGATATTTCAAATCACCTCTTGGGCACAGCTAAACATCCATCGGAAACCCATTGGTTTGTTAAATGTCAATAATTTTTTGGATGGTTTGTTGTCTTTTCTTGATCAAGCAGTAGAAAAAAACTTCATCTCACAATCGGCGAGGCAAATCCTGGTTACAGCTTCAACTGCAGGGGAGTTAATTGACAAATTACAAGCATTCGTCTATTCGCCTGATCCAACAATAGCTCGGATAGATTGGTTTGCGGAAGGCAATAAAAGGCGTAAATTGGATTTAACGCTAAGTCTGTAATCTTCATCGACTGGTTTGCTTCACTTTTGTTTTCTTTCTTTTTATTGTGTTTATTTGAGATTTTTCATGTTATTTCTTTTGAGCTTTTTCAGGTTATTTCTTTCGTCCCAGGTGATATTTTCTAATCTCGGTTTTTAGAGTGGTGGCTTAAAAAGTTCAAGTTCTCTTGAAACGCATTCTGGATCTCTTCAATCCATAATGGCTGAATAAGGAGGCTAACTTCTAAACTTTTTAGACCCATTCTAACTAACTTGTTTGTGTTTGCTTGTTGTTGGACTTTGTTATTTTGTGAGTACGTTTAGTTTCATGTAATTTAGAGTTGTTATGTGTTTTTTTTTTTTGTCCTTATCAGTTCTGATTCAAAAAAAATTGTGGAAAAAAACTTGAGAATGACAGAATATAGGGTTTCCTTAACTCTTGAAACGCATTCTACTTATATAACTTGGTAGTTTGTTTATTTAATGTTTTTTGGAAGTGTCTTGTTCTTGTTTTGTTTATTCATAATAAAGGTATATAGGCTGGAAACCTTAAGTCTGCGGGCTACTGGTCCTAAGAATTGTTGAAATATACAATCTTGACTCAGGTGTAACAACGCCACGTACCTCTTTTCTTGCATTTTTTGGGTCAATGATAAGGCAATGATTGAATTAAGAATAACTCTTGGAAAATGATAAATGATGCATGGATCTGTGTGCTTCAAATGTTTATTGGTTTTCGCTTTGCTTTTGATTCCTTGCGCAACATTGAGCACTGAGCTATTATCACTGAGTTATTTGTTCACTTAGAGAAAGTTTATGTAATTTAAATGTTTCTTCAGATTCAATGAATTCTAGAACTTGTTTGATGGTCACTCGAGGCGAAATCCTAGACTGTGCAATATTGGGGAAATGATTTAGGCCATCTTTGGACCGTTTGAGCCTTAATAGCCAACCTTAATTGAAATTGATCCCTAGTTACCCCTTTGAGCCTCTGTAAGCTTTTTTTTTTGTTAACTCACTAAAAGATTTCCTAACTTCAAATGATTTTTTTTTTCCAAACAGTTTGTCCCTTACCTATGAGCATGTAGATCATTCACGATGATATTTTGAGCTATGTTCTGGTTTTGGGAAGTTAGAGGAGGTTGGATTGTGCCATGAGCAATGCAAGTGAGTTTTATTATGTTTGTAAAAAAAGAAAAAGAAAAAGAAAAAAAACAATCTGTCTTATCTTCCACGTACTTAAACATTGAGGACAATGTGTTGTTTAAGTGTGGGGGAAGAGAATTGCAGTTAAAGAAAAAAAAAGAAAAAGAGAAAAAAGAGAAAAAAAGAAAAAAGAAAAACAGATCTATTACCTTGAGTGTTTTTAAAAAGAATGAAACAACAAAGTGTGGGGGTGTAGTTTCTTTTGTGTTAAAAAAAACAATAATAAAATGAGAGATTGAGTGTTCTGAATAAGTTTGGGGGAGTCACTTGATGAATTCGAACGAATTTTTTTTATGTTATGTGGTTGAGCTCTACATAATCTTGAATGATTTATGTGTTTGCGGGTGATTTGAGCCAAATTATTATCTTTTATCATACCTTCACCCAAGCCAAACGTTACAAGCTTAATAAAGCCCTACTTAATCCTTAGTGTTGTGCATGTCTACATTAGTGGAGAGTGACTTAAAAAGCAGGCCTATAGAGTTCATTTATACACACATCTTCACTATTAAATATGATTCATTTTTATGCATAAACTCATCCGGGATACAAGTGATTAGGTGAGAATGGCTCTACACACACACACTTGAGGAATTGAAGTGAAGCGAAACTAATCTTTGAGATAAAATTCTTGATCAAGTGCATATTTTGAAGTTTTCCTTGGGTTATAATTAAGTACAATCTTTGAGGCCTATTTGCAAGTTGAAGCATTTGTGTTGTTTTAATTTTTCTTTGATTCTGTTTTGATCTAATATCGTTGTAGTTGCCGAGGACTAGCAAAGTCTAAGTGTGGGGGAATTTGATAGGTGTCTATTTATGTATTACTTTTATATCAATTCGTCCATGTTTCTTTGCTATATTCCTTGGTATTTTTATGTTTTGGTGTGGTTTTGATGTTTGTAGGAGTTTTGGAGCAACTTGCACAAAAATGGAGTAAAACCCTTCATTTTCACCTCTGCTAATCAGCCAATTTCTCGGAGTTGATTGTATCTATATACAATTAACCGGATAACATGCTATATACCATTGAAAAGCTCTCGAAGTCTATTTTCTGGAGAAATTTACGGTTCACGAATTTATGTAGTGTACCGAAAGTTATGATAAAAATGGTATGAGAAGTGTATACTTGTAATTCCACATACCACTGTAGCATGTTATTAAATATGGGGCCACTGTAGCAAGTTACTGTAGCAGAGTATATAAACATATTTTAGGGTTTTATTTTCATAACTTGAAGAGGGGGAAACGACTTGGAGGCTGCAGCTATGGAATTCTCTCATCTTTTGGAGTTCTTGAAGGAGAAAGAAAGCTTGGAAAGAGGAAGAACTACAAATCTAAGCAGATTTGCAAAGGATTTGCTAATTTTCTTCCTTTCCCTTTCATTTTCTGGAATGTTTTTGTATTGTATTGTATTGACTACGTTTTTGAACATGTATAACTGAATCTGAATTGGTTGAGGGTGATTTCAAAGCCCTTGATATGGTTTTTGTGAGTTGATTGTGTAAGAAATTGTTATCCAATTTTCTAATTGAAGTTGCTTGTATTTTCCCATATCTAATGCTTATGATTGCTTACTGATTGTATTTGGAATGGCCAACTGAATATAATCTGGTTGTTGTATATTGCTAGATTAGAAATCTTGATCCGTAATTGTCATGAATTTCCAATCATTAGTAGCAAAATTGTGATCAGAGATTGCAATTGGAAAATACAACCTAGGTTAAATAATCTGAACCTATGTGATTATTGCTTAGATCAACCTATCTTTCTTATCGTAATGCTTCCATTGAATTAAACTTAGAGAGCTTGTTCTAGGTTGTTTAATGGATAGAGATTAAATAAAGAGCTTGTTTTATTTAACAACAAAGTAAGGAAAGATTGGGATAACAGAGCTTGTTTTTATCTACGGTTGATAACTACAATGCTGTAATTGGATTACAATTCTATGTTAATTCGCAAATCCATATCTTGTGGTAGAGAAGGATCCCTTAACCAGATTTCTCTCATTGATTTTCACTCAAATTAACTTTCTGTTTTGTTATTCTTCATTTGCATTCTTAGTTCATTTAGTTAATCATTCAACAAAACCCCCCTTATTTAGTTTATTATTGCTGAAAAATAACAAATTCAATTAGAATCAATCCTCGTGGGAACGATATCTTACTCATCACTTTATTACTTGTGCGACTAGTATACTTGCTAGTTTCGAACGTATCATCCACTAATGATGACTTCATAGGTAGTGGCTCAAGTGAAGAAGATAGACCTATTGCAAGAGTATTTAGAGAAATTAAAAAGAGGAAGTTCAAAGCTAACACAAACACAAAGTTTATTTCCACATTGGTGATGTTTTCAATGATGTGTACCATTTTAGAGAAGTTTTAAAGGATTATGCAATCAAGAAGGGGTTTGAATTGATCAAAGTGAATAATGACAATGATAGGGTGACTGCCAAATGTAAAGTGGAGGGATGCCCTTGGAGAATCCATGCTTCTATCATGTCTAGCAACATTAAGAGCTTTAAGATCAAGACCGTTAATGGCGTCCATGATTGCTAGAGGGTATGGTCTAATCACAAGGCTTCAGCACCTTGGCTTCCTAACAAGATTGGGGATTTAGTTAAGGATAACCCCAAGATAAGGGTAACATATATTTCTAATTTTCAAAAAAGAACTAGAGAGTTAATGTTGAACCTTACACTTTGTATTAGGCAAAGACCATTACATCAGGGGAATTGGGTGAAAACCATGCAGAGACATACATTTTACTTCCAAGATTTGCTGCTATTTTAGAGATGAGAAACCCTGGTAGCATGGTCATAGTTAAAACTGTAAGGAAATTAAGCAGTCAACAGCAAAGGTTTCATAGGTGCTTCTTGAGCTTCCCTGCATGTAGAGATGGTTTTATAAATGGGTGTCGACCCTCTATGGCTCTAGATGGCTGCCATTTGAAGGGGCTATATGGAGGGATGTTACTTAGTGTAATTGCACTGGATGCTAATAGCTCCATTTTTCTAGTAGTTGTATGTGTCTGTGAAGCTAAGAGAGAAGATTCCTTGTGTTCGTCAGAAGCTATATAATTATGTAGGGAGACATGATAAGAGCTCTATCATTATGATGAGTGATAGACAAAGGGGTTTAATTTCTACCTTAGAGAAGCATTGGCCCACTGCTAAATTTAGATGATATGCTAAACACATTCACTCCAAAATAAAATCAAGATATCCGGGATTAAAAATAGATTACTTGTTTTAGAAAGCTAGTAGAGCCACAAACAAAGCTAATTGGTTGAATGCCATAACCAAAATCTACCAAACAAATGAAGCAATAGCTAAATGGCTTATGGACAAAGCCATCTGTATGGTGTAAATGGGCAGTTGACACTACAACAATGACAAATCACATTACCAACAACTTTACAGAAAGCTATAACAACTTCTTGGGTGAATAAAGGAACAAACCAATGTTGTCCCTCTTGAATCACATAAGGAAGAGAATTATGAAAAAAATATAGAAGAAAAGGATGATGGTTACAAACTGAACCAAAGGGTGCCTCATAATATAAAGGCTGAGATTACTAAATTGGTCAATGAAAGGAGACAATTAATGTTGATTCACAGTGGTAACTTAGAGTTTGAGGTGTATGATAGGACCATGACCTTTGAGGTGAATCTAGGTTAGAGAAGTTGTGACTGTGGTGCATGGCCCATAATTGGAATTCCATGTAAGAATGCAATATGGGCCATTTTCCTACTCTAAATTAAATGCTAGGATTACATCGATCCATTGCTAACCATGGAAGCATATAAGAGGACTTATGTTAGCATGCTTCACCCAATACCAAATTAAGCTAATTGGCCTGAAGGTAATAGAACTTCCATTTTACCACCTTTAAGAACAAGGAAACCTAGAAGGCCAAAGAAAGTGGGAAAAAGGGAGCCACATGAGCTCGCGATCAAGAAGAAGAGATCATTTATGATCCATTACAGCTTTTGTAAATAGGATAACCATAACAGGAGGATATGCAGACTTGCTCCATCAAATGCAAGGGCATTAAGGGCTAAGGTAAGTTCAAAATAATAATCAAGTTGACTATTATGTGCATGTTTTCAATTTATTATTTTTTTTCCTATACAAGTTTTAGGGAAAAAATGGACAATACATGAACTTAAACCATCGAACAAGGAGAAATGTGGCTAACTTTGAGAACTAGGTTAAACAATATCCTCCATTTACCTTTACTTTCATTAGATAACATTGTAGAATTGTTCATATTAAATAGATTATGATTTTCATATGCAGGGAAACAATAACTGATGCGTTCGAAACTAGCAAGTATACTAGTCGCACAAGTAATAAAGTGATGAGTGAGATATCGTTCCCACGAGGATTGATTCTAATTAAATTTGTTATTTTTCAGCAACAATAAACTAAATATGGGGGGTTTTGTTGAATGATTAATTAAACTGAATACGAAGGCAAAAAAAGAATAACACAACACAATATTAAATGAATTGAAAATTCAATGAGAGACACTTGGTTAAGGGTTCTTTCTCTGCCACAAGATATGAATTTGTGAATTAACATAGAATTGTAATCCAATTACAGCATTGAAGTTATCAACCGTAGATAACAACAAGCTCTGTTATCCCAATCTTTCCTTACTTTGTTGTTAAATAAAACAAGCTCTTTATTTAATCTCTATCCATTAAACAACCTAGAACAAGCTCTCTAAGTTTAATTCAATGGAAGCATTACGATGAGAAAGATAGGTTGATCTAAGCAATAATCACACAAGTTCGGATTATTTAACCTAGGTTGTATTTTCCAATTGCAATCTCTGATCACAATTTTGCTACTAATGATTGGAAATTCATGACAATTACGGATCAAGATTTCTAATCTAGCAATAGACAACAACAGATTATATTCAGTTGGCCATTCCAAATACAATCAGTAAGCAATCATAAGCATTAGATATGGGAAAATACAAGCAACTTCAATTAGAGAATTGGATAACAATTTCTTACACAATCAACTCACAAAATCCATATCAAGGGCTTTGAAATCACCCTCAACCAATTCAGATTTAGTTACACATATTCAATCAGAATAACAAATACAATACAGAGAAATTCCAGAATTGAAAAGGAAAGAAAGAACTTAGCAAATTCTTTGAAAATCTTCTTTGTAGATGAATCTTCTTGGAATTGTAGTTCCTCCTCTTTCAAAATCTTCTTTCTCCTTCAAGAACTCCAAGGGATGAGAGAAATCCAGAAATGCAGCCTCCTCCCACGTTTTCCCCTCTTCAAGTTATGAAAATAAAACCCTAAAATGTGTTTAAATACTCTGCTACAGTAACTTGCTACAGTGCCCCGTATTTAATAACATGCTACAGTGATATATGGAATTACAAATATACACTTCTCATACCATTTTTATCACAACTTTCGGTACACTACATAAATTCGTGAACCGTAAATTTCTCCAGAAAATAGACTTCGAGAGCTTTTCAATGGTATATAGCATGTTATCCGGTTAATTGTATATCGATACAATCAACTCCAAGAAATTGGTTGACTAGCAGAGGTGAAAATGAAGGGTTTTACTCCAATTTTGTGTAAGTTCCTCCAAAACTCCTACAAACATCAAAAAACCACACAAAAACATAAAAATACCAAGGAATATAGCAAAGAAACATGGACGAATTGATATGAAAATGATATATAAATAGACACTTATCAAATTCCCCCACACTTAGACTTTGCTAGTCCTCGAGCAACTACGACAATATGAAATAAAACTAAACCGAAACAGAATCAACAAAAAAATTAAAACACACAAATGCTTCATCTTGCAAATAGGCCTCAAAGATTGTACTTAATTATAACCCAAGGAAAACTTCAAAATAATGCACTTGATCAAGAATTTTATCTCAAAGATTAGTTTCGCTTCACTTCAATTCCTCAAGTGTGTGTGTATAGAGCCATTCTCACCTAATCACTTGTAACCCGGATGAGTTTATGCATAAAAATGAATCATATTTAATATTGAAGATGTGTGTATAAATGAACTCCATAGGCTTGCTTTTCAAGTCACTCTCCACTAATGTAGACATGCACAACACCAAGGATCAAGTAGGACTTTATTAAGCTTGTAACGTTTGGCTTGGGTGAAGGTATGATAAAGGATAATAATTAGGCTCAAATCACCCACAAACACATAAAATCATTCAATATTATGTGGAGCTCAAGCCCATGACATAAAAAATTCATTCTTATTCATCAAATGACTCTCCCAAACTTATTCAGAACACTCGAACTCTCTTTTTTTTTTCTTTTTTCTTTTTTTCCTTTTTTCTTTTTTTTTTTTGTAGAAAGCAAAAGAAACTACACCCCCACACTTTGTTGTTTCATTCTTTTTAAGAACGCCCAAGGGTATAGAACTCTTTTTTTTCTTTTTTTTCTTTTTTTTTAAACTGCAATTCCACTCCCCCACACTTAAACAATACATTGTCCTCAATGTTTAAGTACGTGGAAGATAAGTACAGATTTTTTTCTCTTTTTTTTTTTTACAAACATAATAAAACTCACTTGCATTGCTCATGGCATAATCCAACCTCCTCTAACTTCCCAAAACCAGAACATAGCTCAAAATGTAATTGCGAATGATTTACATGCTCATAGGTAAGGGATAAACTGTTTGGAACAAATTCAATTGAGGTTAGGAAATCTTTTAGTGAGTTAACAAAGAAAAAGGTTTACAGAGGCTCAAAGGGGTAACTAGGGATCAATTTTAGTCAAGGTTGGCTCTTAAGGCTCAAACGGTCCAAAGATGGCCTAAATCATTTCCCTAATGTTGCACAGTCTAGGATTTCGCCTCGAGTGACCATCAAATAAGTTCTAGAATTCATTGAAATCTGAAGAAACATTTAAATTACATAAACTTTCTCTAAGTGAACAAATAACTCAGTGATAATAGCTCAGTGCTCAATGTTGCGCAAGGAATCAAAAGCAAAGCGAAAACCAATAAACATTTCAAGCACACAGATCCATGCATCATTTATCATTTTCCAAGAGTTATTCTTAATTCAATCATTATCTTATCATTGACCCACAAAATGCAAGAAAAGAGGTACGTGGCATTGTTACACCTGAGTCAAGATTGTATATTTCAACAATCCTTAGGACCAGTAGCCCGCAGACTTAAGGTTTCCAGCCTATATACCTTTATTATGAAAGAACAAAACAAGAAACAAGACACTTCAAACAACATGAAATAAACAAACTACAGATTTATTGAGAGAGAATGCGTTTCAAGAGTTAAAGAAAACCCCATATTCTGCCATTCTCAGGTTTTTCCACAATTGTTTTTTTTGAATCGAAACTGATAAAGATAAAAACACATAACAACTCTAAATTACGCAAAACTAAACTCACTCATAAAATAACAAAGTTCTGTTGACCCAGGTATGACAACCCAAGAGGGGGGGTGAATTGGGTTTTATTTATCAAAACGAATTTATAAAACTTTTCTTGAAAGATAAAAATTAGTTCACTTTTTCTTTTGAGAATAGAAGTGAAGAAGATGAAAATAGAAGTTATCTAAGATGCAATCAAGAGAATAGCAATAATAAATAATCTCAAGTGCAAGTAAATGTAAAGAGTATAGGGATAGAGAGAGTGCAAACTCAATTTACGTGGTTCGGCAAACCTTGCCAAAACACCATTCAGTGCTCAAGTGACTTGATTTTTCTTCCATGTGTCTGTCCACTGACTTGAATGATAATTATGTCAGCCTTCCATTTGAAATTTGAATTTATTCAAAACATAAAAGATCTTCATATTTGAATAAGCTTTCCAAAACATTAAGAATCAAAGCAATTGGATATCTTTATCTTAAGATATGGCCAAAACACCATTCGGTGCTCATGTGAGTTGATTTTTCTTCTCTGTGTCAGTCCACCGAATTGCATGTCAATTATGTCGGCCTTCCATTTGAAATTTGAATTTCTTCAAAACATATGAAATGTGCCCCATTAAGTCATCTTTCTAATTCCACAAGAATCAAGTCATTTTGATTTTTCTAGCTCAAGATATGTCCAAAAGAGTATTCGGTGCTCATGTCAGCTGCTTCCATTTGTCTTTCAACTTGCATGATGATTTGGACGATCTTACACTTAAAATTTGAATTTCTTTAAAACATATGAAATGTTATAAATTGAGTAAGTTTCCAAAGGCTCAAGAATCATGTAATTTGGGCATTTGTAGAGAAATATATGACCAATTGATAGAACATTGCTCATATATCACATTCCTTGAATCAAACCTTGTACTTAAACTTTGATGCCTTTAACATGTAGTCTTCTCCTAAGCTTCAACACTTCATTTTAATAAACCCCTTCTTGATTTTACAATTATTTCAATGATCTTACTCTTGCACATAAATAAACATTTTAGTAAATCACAATGAATCAATGTATATTGTTATCATCAAAATTATCATCTAGCCTTAGGGCTAACAATCTCTCCCTTTTTGATGATGACAAACCATTGATTGCTTTAAAATAATATCTAAAATCAAGAATGAAAATGAAATCAAGAATAAACCAAAAGAGAGCAATTGTTATAAATACAAGCAATCCAACCATTTCTCCCCCTTTTGTTATCATCAAAAAGATGTAATCAAATTAATTACTCCCCCTAAATATATTCTCCCCCTTAACATATGTTACCATTCAAAGATTATCAAATAAAAGAAAAAATTAAGATATATCCAACATGCCTAATTCTCTTCTAATTATGCAAAATCTATCTTGACTAAGGGGTTTAGTCATATTTGGGTCTAGGGACTAATTCCCAAACTTGATTTCTCTCAAATTGGTTCAATTCTTCTTGGATAGCCAAAATCAAACTTTCGTCATCTTCGGCTTCTTTAAAAGAGTTTGGTTCAAATTGAGAGACAAATGCAAAATGATTACAAAAGTTCTCAAAAAAAGATCTAGTTCTCATACCTTGTGATGGTTCACCAATAATGAGATCTTTAGGGTGAGCTTTTGCATACCTCCATTCCTTTGGTAATTCTTGGGAAGAATCATTTACTTTCTCAAGCTTTTCTTGTCGAAGTTGTAATTTATCTTGGCTCTTTTCATCAAGCCTTGATTCCTTGATTTGCCTTTCTACCTCAACAATATCATCATCTAAATTCTTTGAAGAAATAACATTAGTTTCATCAAATTCAACATGCATAGATTCTTCAATAGTAAGAGTCTTTTTGTTAAAAACTCTATATGCTTTACTATGGTTGGAGTAGCCAACAAAAATTCCAACATCGGCTTTTGCATCAAATTTTCCAAGGTTATCCTTGGTGTTTAAAATAAAACACTTACATCCAAAAACTTTAAAAATCCAATGTTGGGTTTTCTTCCTTTCCAAAGTTCATAAGGAGTTTTCTTCATTAAAGCTCTAATATGGACTCTATTGATTATAAAGCATGCGGTATTAACGGCTTCGGCCCAAAAATATTTTGGCAAATTATTTTCAAGTAACATGGTCCTAGCTATTTCTTGGATAGTTTTATTTTTCCTCTCAACAACATCATTTTGTGTGGACTTCTAGGTGAGCAAAAATTATGCTTAAAACCATTTTCATCACAAAGATTTTCAAATGCAACATTGTCTACTTCACCACCATGATCACTCCTAATGGACACAATAGAATACCCTTTTTGATTTTGGACTCTTTTTGCAAATTTTGAAAAAGCTTGTATGGCCTCATTTTTAGTTTTCAAGAATAATACCCAAGTGAATCTTGAATAATCATCCACAATAACAAAAACATAATACTTTCCACCAAGGCTTTGAGTTCTTGATGGTCCAAATAAATCCAAATGAAGTAATTGTAGAGGTTTATTTGTTGAAATAAATTTCTTTTGTTTAAAAGAAGTTCTCACTTGTTTTCCAAATTGACAAGCATCACAAATCTTATCCTTTTCAAATTTTATTTTTGGAAGACCATCAACTAAATCATTTTTAGAAATTTTTGAAATTGTGTCCATGCTAGCATGACCTAACCTTCTATGCCATAACCAAGCATCATCATTAACAATGAAACAATTTTCTACATGATCATTAACATCAATATCAATTGTATAAATATTACCACATCTATTACCAACAAATAATGTCTTATTGTTACTAACATCCTTAATCACACATCTATTAGGCTCAAAAGCAACAAAATATCCCTTATAACATAATTGACTAATGCTAATCAAATCATGTTTCAAACCATGAACAAGCAAAACATCTTTAATAATAGGTGAAGAAGGGTTACCAATATCACATGTCGATACCCTTCCTTGGCATGATCACCGAAGGGCACATTATCCTCCTTTTTCTCATGATTAATCTGAACAAATTTGGAGGCATCTCCGGTCAAGCCTGAGCACCACTATCTACAGACCACTTTGTTCTGCCACGCCTTTGTTTTTTTTTTTCTCTTTTCCTCTACCAATCAACATTCAAGGAGTAACCTTTTTGGTACCAAAAGTCTTGGTCCTTGGGGGTGGTAGTTATGATACTTTTTGGAATCCCATATTTGTTTCAATTAGGATTTCTTTTAATGGAGCGAAGCATGCATATTGTGGCCTTTCTTCCACAATAAGACATGAATGATTAGGATTATTCCTAGAAGATGCATGAGCAAAATAATTTTTAAAATACTTTTGATTTTTATGAGTTTTATATCCTAAACCTCTTTTATCAAAAACACACCTTTGGTTTTGTAACATAGAATTCAAAATTTTTTGTGCTTTTTGTAAAACTATCAACAATATTTCTTAAGTCATTATTTTCCTTTTTCAAAATAGCATTTTGTTTCTCCAATTTATCAAAATCTTTTTGTTTTAAAATGTCATTTTCAGTTTTTAATAAATGTATTTGACTTTCCAAACTTTCAAAATCTTTTTGCTTTAAATTTCATTTTCATTTTCTAAATCTTCATTTATTTTTACCACCTCTTCTAATTGAGATAACATGATTTTTGACTTCTTTTTGAAAGCATTAATTTTTGAATTTTTCTTATCAATTTGCACATGTAAATTTTGAAATGCTTCAAGTAATTCATCATATGAAAGTTTAGGATCATAGTTTAGAATACTTACCTCATCGTCACTTAAAGCCATGAAGCACATGTTTGCCACTTCGCAATCTTCTTCTTCGGTAGAGCTAGCTTCACTATCATCCCAATTTGTGGCTTTCATTGCTTTGGATTTCTTGTTTGACTTTTGAAGTAAGGACAATCCATCTTTACATGTCCCGGTTTCTTGCACTCATAGCAAATAACTTGATCATTTTTTTTATCTTGCTTTGAGCTTTGCCCTTTGTACTCCCTTCTAGAGTTCTTCTTGAATCCTTGGTTTCTTCTAATCATCCTTTTTAGCTTTCTTGTGATGAATGCAAGATCTTCATCGTCTCCTTCATCGTCGGACTCATCATCTTCTTTTGTTGAAGATTTGAAAGCGAGATTTTTCTTTTTCTTGAAATCTTCTTCATTCTCCTTCAAGGTGATTTCATGAGTCATGAGAGAACCCATAAGTTCTTCTAATGGTAGTTTGGTGAGGTCCTTTGCTTCTTGAATTGCCGTCACCTTGGGCTCCCAAGATTTTGGTAGACACCTAAGAATCTTTCTCACCATTTCAACATTAGAATAAGATTTACCGAGAGATTTCAAACCATTGACAATATCCGTAAATCTAGTAAACATTTCAGAAATTGATTCATCCGATTTCATCTTAAAAAGCTCAAAACTATGAACTAGCATACTAATTTTGGATTCTTTAACTTGACTAGTTCCTTCATGAGTTACTTCAAGTGTGTGCCATATTCTTGTGCCGTAGAACAAGTAGATATTCTATTAAACTCATTTCTATCTAGAGCACAATACAACACATTCATAGCTTTAGCATTCAAACTCAAATTCTTTTTATCATCTTCACTAAACTCTTTAGGTTCTTTAAGCATGCTTCTCCATTTTCAATTTTGGGCTAGGAACAAAAGTTCATTCCAAAACAATAGACCATAAATCATAATCAAAAGATTCAAGAAAATACTCATTCTAGTTTTCCAATAAAGAGTACTCACTTCCATTTAAAAAATGGAGGTCTAGAAATCGAAAGCCCCCTCACATATGAGTAAATTAAAAGTGTCATAGCTCAAAAACGGTGAAGATTTAAAAAAAATGACGCAACCTTGCTCTGATACCACTTGTTGACCCAAGAGGTTATGACAACCCAAGAGGGGGGGTATGAATTGGGTTTTATTTATCAAAACGAATTTATAAACTTTTCTTGATGAAGATAAAAAATTATTTCACTTTTTCTTTTGAGAATAAAGGTGAAGAAGATGAAAATAGAATGCAATCAAGAGAATAGCAATAAAGAACAATCACAAGTGCAAGTAATGTAAAGAGGAAAGGGATAGAGAGAGTGCAAACTCAATTTACGTGGTTCGGCAAACCTTGCCTACGTCCACGGGCTCCTAGCTCCTCCACAAGCTAGGCTATCCACTAAGTTGTAGAATACTTTACAACTTGCTTGATGAACAACTTCACCAAGACTTTTTTTCTTCAACTCTTGATAACACCACACCAAGAGTTCTTCTTGATGAACAACCTCACCAAGGAAAGAGTTCTCTCAAGGATATCTTTTATCCTTTACAAGAAGATCTCACTCTCACATAATATAAGAACAAAGAAAAGTTTTTACAACAAAAGTACAACTCTCTTCAAAGAGTAGATAAAGAATATAAAAGCTCTATAAACTTGATATTTCTCTTGGCTTTTTTTGCTTGATAAAATGCTTCTCTTGCACTTATTGAATGCATGGGAGAATGGCTCCTTTTATAGGCAAATGAGATGAACTTAATCAAGTGAAGACACCATCTCCAAATTTTCTGCCCACCATAAAAACCGTAATCTTGTCTGCCATTTTTATCAATGTTCTGTTTGAAATTTGAAAATCTGTAAAACATAAAAGATCTTCACATTTGAA
Organism: Boswellia sacra; assembly: GCA_013180625.2. Classification (NCBI taxonomy): domain Eukaryota; kingdom Viridiplantae; phylum Streptophyta; class Magnoliopsida; order Sapindales; family Burseraceae; genus Boswellia; species Boswellia sacra. The sequence continues at coordinate 19,018 of SNVD02005077.1, forward strand.
TAATCTTTGCAACGCATCAAGAACCAAGTCATTTGGATATTTGTAGCTCAAGATATGGCCAAAACACCATTCAGTGCTCAAGTGACTTGATTTTTCTTCCATGTGTCTGTCCACTGACTTGAATGATAATTCTGTCAGCCTTCCATTTGAAATTTGAATTTCTTCAAAACATAAAAGATATTCATATTTGAATAAGCTTTCCAAAACATTAAGAATCAAAGCAATTGGATATCTCTATCTTAAGATATGGCCAAAACACCATTCGGTGCTCATGTGAGTTGATTTTTCTTCTTTGTGTCAGTCCACCGAAGTGCATGTCAATTATGTCAGCCTTCTGTTTGAAATTTGAATTTTTTCAAAACATATGAAATGTTCCTCATTAAGTGATCTTTCCAATGCCGCAAGAATCAAGTCATTTTGATTTTTCTAGCTCAAGATATGTCCAAAGGAGTATTCGGTGCTAATGTCAGCTGCTTCCATTTGTCTTTCAACTTTCATGATGATTTGGACCACCTTGCACTTGAAATTTGAATTTCATTAAAACATATGAAATGTTATAAATTGAGTAAGCTTTCAAAAGGCTCAAGAATCACATCATTTGGATATTTGTAGAGATATATATGACCAATTGATTGAACATTGCTCATGTGTCACATTCCTTGAGTCAATCCTTGTTCTTAAACTTTGGTGCCTTTAACATGTAGTCTTCTCATTAGCTTCAACACTTCATTTTAATAAGCCTCTTCTTGATTTTAAAATTATTTCAATGATCTTACTCTTGCACATAAATAAACATATTAGTAAATCTAAATTAATCAATGTGTATTGTTATCAATCAAAAATCATTAGGCCTTAGGGCTAACAAGTTCAACAAGTCAACAAACAAAAACAAGTTAGGTAGAATGGTCTAAAAAGTTAGAGTTAGCCTTTTATTCAGCCATTATGGATTGAAGAGATCCAGAATGCGTTTCAAGAGAACTTGAACTTTTTAAGCCACCACTCTAAAAAACCGAGATTAGAAAATATTACCTGGGACGAAAGAAATAACCTGAAAAAGCTCAAAAGAAATGACATGAAAAATCTCAAATAAACACACTAAAAGAAAGCAAACAAAAACGAAGCAAACCAGCAAATAGAGATTACAGATGGAGGGTTAAATCCAGTTGACGCCTTTTGTTGCCTTCTCCAAACCAATTTATCCAAGCCATTGTTGGATCAGGTGAATAGACGAATTCTTGTAGTTTGTCAATTAACTCTCTTGCAGTTGAAGCTGTAACCAGCATTTGCCTTGCTGACGGTGAGATGAAATTTTTTTCTACAGCTTGATCAAGAAAGGACAACAAACCATCAAAAAAATTATTAACTTTTAACAAACCAATGGGTTTCCGATGGATGTTTAGCTGTTGCCCAAGAGGGGTGATTTGAAATATCTCCTCTAATGTTACCATAACACCCGCAAAAGCTAATAAAATGCATCGCGACTAACAACATATGTGCAATACGGATCATGCATACTAGAGAACTGTAACTCTTCCCCCATGGTGTTGCCTACGATATCTCGTACAGCTAATGGTTTAGGGATAATGACGAGAACTTTGCTTCCTCCTAAGGATGCAGCTGTCGACACACACCCCATTAACCCAAGACTACCCCCTCCATAAATCAAATTAATACCCCTCGCAGATAATGTCCTACCAAGATCAAGAGCTGCTGTTGTAAACTCTCCATCTTTACAAATTGCGATCCACAAAATACGCATATATTTTGGAATCGCCGAATTGGTGTTTTCTCCATTTCTAAAAGTGCTCTAAACTTGGTAAGACACGTTAGATATTATGCTTTTCAATTGCAAGACAGGTTATGGAATGACATATGAAAATATGCAGAATGTATATATACACCCATAAAAACTCTCAAATTTTGACACATGGGGACACACTTTCGGTGGGGGTTGCTCGATGCAGATTTATCGCCCCAAGATTTGAAAAAATGAGATATGCTTTCGGCGAGGTTTGACAAAACCTACACACTTGTCTCCCACGTGAGGCATGGAAAATGGAGATACACTTTCGGCGGGGGTTGACAAAACCCCCACACCTGTCTCCCACGTGAAGCATAAAAAATAGAGATCCACTTTCGGTGGAGGTTGACAAAACCTCCCCACTTGTCTCCCACGTGTACTTATGCCATTAGGGTAGTCATATGGTTTGTCAAAAGAAAAAATTGAAATTAAAAACAAAACAAAATCAACAAAACAAAACAACACAAAAAACAACATTGATAATCAGATCAAAACGAAAAAAGAAAAAAAATTCTACAACAACAACCACACCATTCAATATACAAGTAGTTGTGATTGTTGGCTCAAATTCTTCCTCTGGTCTTACAGCCAGTACGGGCTGAAATGCCTTCTATGAGTCGGGGATTTGCTTTCCATCCAGTTTTCTATGATAAACTGAAACAGGTCGTTTTTAGTCAGATTCCCTAGACTAGAAACACTGCAATTCATCACGAAATTGTGTCAACAAATTAAGCAATTCACGCTGAACAAGTCCACAAGAATGAGACTCAAGAGTTAATAAAACATTATCCAGGGACTCATTACTCAAACCATTCTTAATAAATGAAAGTTTATTTTCTCTATTCCTGGACACAAAACCTAATGAACGACAAGTCTGGTTACAATTCCATCTAGCACATTTATAACATACTTGTAACCTTTTCGATCTTCGCCTCTTGGCGTAGTAGCTTTTTCCTAGACCAGGCATGTATTTTGCGAGATTAATGTTCGGCTCACCGGACAATCTCACCTTGCTTCGATAAGCCATCGGATATCTGCAGGCACATTTAGGAGCATCAACGCCCAAAGTCTAGTCATCCGCATTTTATAAATTTTATACACAGCATTTTGAGGAAGTGAAAGGAAATATTTACGAAGGTTCGACAGTATCGGCATCCATTGAAGAAGAGAAAAGTAGAGATATTACCGATAATGTGATTGAGTTTGTTCTTCTCCCAGATATGCACGTTTCAAAACTTCGGGCAATGGTTTCAGCTCCCCTTTGGATGTTTCCTCAAGCTGTTGGACAAATGAATTCGAAGTACGAAATAATCAAATTAAACAAAAGGAAGAAAAAGAAAAGAGTAGAAACGAAACTAAAGACACATAAAAGAGATAACACCACAATAACAAACAAAAGTAAAAAACAAGTCAAAACAAAT
>SNVD02005081.1:0-21624 GCA_013180625.2 Boswellia sacra
AGGTTCCCCATCCCCTTGCTAGTGTTGCTCGTGGCTCTTCCAATTGTGTTGGCAGCTCTTTCGCCTGTCGTGCGACGAGATCGAGGGTTTCTTCCTCTAGTATTGGCACTTCTGCCTCTTTTGCTACTGCTACTGAGCAACCACTTCCGCTTCTAGCCTCTACAACTACTCTAGCCGTTTAAATTGGTCATGCGATTGGCAATCTTTAAGCTTACCCTAGCAATGTAGTCTACACGTGGGATGCTAGCGGGCAAATTAGTAGCCATGTGATCACTGATGACCCAGCTATGCCTGTTCCTTTCGTTCCTCATGACACCACTCTGGTGAGTCCTCCCATGTTGTCTTTTTTAAGTTTCCTGTTATTCTTAAAATATCTATTAGTCATAAAAATGCAATGCAATGCAGGTACCATAATCTTCCATGGAGCATGTCTGTCAGATCCCAGCTACTTCTCGTGAGTATGTCTTACAGATGTCTCACCAGTTTTAGGTAAAGCAATATTCTATGCTTCATGTATGCATGATTTCTATCTTAATAATTTTTCTAACTATATGCTCCTTGCTTGGATTAGATTAGTTATCATAGAGAATGCTCGTTTGGAGCGAGAGATTGAATGCCTTTAGGCCTAGGTTGCTACATTTTTTGTTGATGATGATGATGATGATAGTGATAAGTAAGGATTGTCGCCATCGGTTTTCTCTTTGATGTTGATTTCTTTTTGCATTGTTCATTTAGCTTCCATGTACAAACTTCTATGTTTCAACTTTTCATTATGTACAATCAAATTAATCGGTTGTATGAACAAACTCCAAAGACTCAATGAAAATTCTTCTATCTTCAGTTTTGTGCACTTAAGCTGTGTGTATTTTGATCAATTTACATTAAAATTTATTAAAATTTATTAAAATTTGTTTTTACATCATAATTTATTCAATTCTGAACAAAATTACAAAATTTGGAAGCCACGTGCTCAAAATCACTCGTCGGTACACGAATTAGAAGTCGAAAATGTGCGAAAGGAAGACCGAAGGGCTTTTTTGCCCTAACCATCATTGGTCAGTTGTTGGATTGTCCGTCGGTTGTCCTACCATCGCCAGTCGGTAGTCCTTCCACTACCTACCGGGTTCCTCTTCCTCTTTCCTTTTTTGCTCCATTTCTTGCACTATTTAACTGCTGCTTCTCTTGCGCTTCTCTCCACATTTTTCAACACTTTCTATCTCATTTTTTGAGCTTTCTTTCACCTTTTTTCGATGTCTCCTTACGCCTCTCAATATGTATGAGGTCTCTCTTAAAGCTTTTAAAAGACGATGACTGGAAGCGGATCGAATTTAGCAGTCTCTATAATTTGAAATTCCTTCGACATGTGAATCATGCGTTCGAAACTAGCAAGTATACTAGTCGCACAAGTAATAAAGTGATAAGTAGATATCGTTCCCACGAGGATTGATTCTAATTGAATTTGTTATTTTCCAGCAATAATAAACTAAATAGGGGGGGTTTTGTTGATTGATTAACTAAACTTAATACGAAAGCAAATGAAAAATAACACAAAGCAAAGTTAAATGGAGTGAAAAATCAATGAGAGACACTTGGTTAAGAGTTCATTCTCTGCCACAAGATATGAATTTGTGAATTAACATAGAATTGTAATCCAATTACAGCATTGAAGGTATCAACCGTAGATAACAACAAGCTCTGTTATCCCAATCTTTCCTTACTTTGTTGTTAAATAAAACAAGCTCTTTATTTAATCTCTATCCATTAAACAACCTAGAACAAGCTCTCTAAGTTTAATTCAATGGAAGCATTACGATGAGAAAGATAGGTTGATTTAAGCAATAATCACACAAGTTCAGATTATTTAACCTAGGTTGTATTTCCAATTGCAATCTCTGATCACAATTTTGCTACTAATGATTGGAAATTCATGACAATTACGGATCAAGATTTCTAATCTAGCAATAGACAACAACAGATTATATTAAGTTGGCCATTCCAAATACAATCAGTAAGCAATCATAAGCATTAGATATGGGAAAATACAAGCAACTTCAATTAGAGAATAGGATAACAATTTCTTACACAATCAACTCACAAAATCCATATCAAGTGCTTTGAAATCACCCTCAACCAATTCAGATTTAGTTACACATATTCAATCAGAATAACAAATACAATACAGAGAAATTCCAGAATTGAAAAGGAAAGAAAGAACGTAGCAAATTCTTTGAAAATCTTCTTTGTAGATGAATCTTCTTGGAATTGTAGTTCCTCCTCTTTCAAAATCTTCTTTCTCCTTCAAGAACTCCAAGGATGAGAGAAATCCAGAAATGCAGCCTCCTCCCACGTTTTCCCCTCTTCAAGTTATGAAAATAAAACCCTAAAATGTGTTTAAATACTCTGATACAGTAACCTGCTACAGTGTCCCGTATTATACATGCTACAGTGATTTGTGGAATTACATTTCTATACTTCTCACAATGTTTTGATTACAACTTTTGGCACACTGAATGGATTTATAAACCGTAAAACAGTTTCTCCAGAAGAAAATAGGGACTTCACCCGAGAGCTTTCAACGTTAAAATTAAAAAAAAGGTATATGATATGTCATCGGGTTCATTGTATATCAATACAATTAAATCCGAGAAGATGGTTGACTAGCAGAGGTGAAAATGAAGGGATTTACTCCATTTTTGTGCAAGTTGCTCCAAAACTCCTACAAACATCAAAACCACACAAAAACATAAAAATACCAAGGAATATAGCAAAAGAAACATGGACGAATTGATATAAAATGATATATAATTAGCACACCTATCAAATCCCACACTTAAATTTGCTAGTCCTAGAGACAAAAGTACAATACTAATATTGCAAAAAGACACACGAAAACTAACCACGAGAGAAAACAGAAACAAAGAAAAAATATAAAAAACACACCAAAATTGCTATCAATTGGCAAATAGGCCTCAAAGATTGTACTTAATTATAACCCAAGGAAAACTTCAAAATAATGCACTTGATCAAGAAATTTATCCGAAAGATTAGTTTCGCTTCACTTCAATTCTTCAAGTGTGTGTGTGTAGAGCCATTCTCACCTAATCACTTGTAACCCGGATGAGTTTATGCATAAAAATGAATCATATTTAATATTGAAGATGTGTGTATAAATGAACTCCATAGGCTTGCTTTTCACGTCACTCTCCACTAATGTAGACATGCACAACACCAAGGATCAAGTAGGACTTTATTAAGCTTGTAACGTTTGGCTTGGGTGAAGGTATGATAAAGGATAATAATTTGGCACAAATCACCCACAAACACATAAATCATTCAAGACTATGTAGAGCTCAACCCTATAACACAACTTTATTTCAATTCACTAAGTTACTCCTCCAAACTTATTTAGACCACTCAATCTTTTTTTTTTTTTGTAGAAAACAAAAGAAAACTACACCCCCACACTTTGTTGTTTCATTCTTTTTAAGAACACTTAAGGGCATAGATCTCTTATTCTTCTTCTTTTGTTCTCTTTTTTTTTTCTTTTTTTCTTTTTTTTTATTACATTTCCCCTCCCCCACACTTAAACAACACATTGTCCCCAATGTATAAGTATGTGGACAATAAGTACAGATTGGCTATGTGGACAATAAGTACAGATTGGCTTTTTTCTTTTTTTTTTTTCAAACACAATAGAACTCACTTGCATTGCTCATGAGACATCCCAACCTCCTTTAACTTCCCAAAACTAGAACATAGCTCAAAATTTAATTGTGAATGATCTACATGCTCATAGGTAAGGGATAAACTGTTTGGAATAAATTCATTTGAAGTTAGGAAATCTTTTAGTGAGTTAACAAAGAAAAAGGCTTACAGAGGCTCAAAGGGGTAACTAGGGATCAATTTCATTCAAGGTTGGCTATTAAGGCTCAAACGGTCCAAAGATGGCCTAAATCATTTTCCTAATGTTGCACAGTCTAGGATTTCGCCTCGATTGACCATCAAACAAGTTCTAGAATTCATTGAAATCTGAAGAAACATTTAAATTACATAAACTTTCTCTAAGTGAACAAATAACTCAGTGATAATAGCTCAGTGCTCAATGTTGCACAAGGAATCAAAGACAAAGCGAAAACTAATAAACATTTCAAGCACACAGATCCATGCATCATTTATCATTTTCCAAGAGTTATTCTTAATTCAATCATTGCCTTATCATTGACCCACAAAATGCAAGAAAAGAGGTACGTGGCGTGTTACACCTGAGTCAAGATTGTATATTTCAACAATCCTTAGGACCAGTAGCCCGCAGACTTAAGGTTTCCAGCCTATATACCTTTATTATGAAGAAAAAAACAAGAAACAAGACACTTCAAACAACATGAAATAAACAAACTACAAAGTTATTAAGGAAGAATGCGTTTCAAGGGTTAAGGAAACCCCCATATTCTGCCATTCTCAGGTTTTTTTCATAATTTTTTTTAAATCAAAACTGATAAAGATAAAAACACATAAACAACTGCTAAATTACGCAAAACATAAACTCACTCATAAAAATAACAACGTTCAACAAGTCAGCAAACAAATAAAAGTTAGTTAGAATGGGTCTAAAAAGTTTAGAAGTTAACCTCCTTATTCAGCCATTATGGATTAAAGAGATCCAGAATGCGTTTCAAGAGGACTTATACTTTTTAAGCCACCACTCTAAAAACCAAGATTAGAAAATATTACCTGGGACGAAAGAAATAACCTGAAAAAAACTCAAAAGAAATAACATAAAAAACTTAAAATAAACACAATAAAAAGAAAGCAAACAAAAACGAAGCAAACCAGCAAATAGAGATTACAGATGGAGTGTTAAATCCAGTTTACGCCTCTTATTGCCTTTTCCAAACCAATCAATCCGAGCCATGTTGCAATCAGGCGAATAGACGAATTATTGTAATTTGATCAATTAACTCCACATGCAGTTGAAGCTGTAACCAGGATTTGCCTCGATTGACGTGAGATGAAGTTTTAGATTCTACTGCTTGATCAAGAAAGGACAACAAACATCAAAAAAAATTATTGACATTTAACAAACCATGGGTATTCCGATGGATGTTAGCTGTGCCCAAGAATGATTTGAAAATATCTCCTATATGTCACCAGAACACCGGACAAATGCTATAAGCATCAGATTTAAGACCATATGTGCAATACGCTCATGCATGCTAGGAGACCGGTAACTCTTCCACGATTGTGTTCGCCTACGATAATCTCGCACCGCTAATGGTTTAGGGATAATGCTGAGAACTTTACTTCCTCCCAAGGATGCAGCTGTCGACACACACCCCATTAACCCAAGACTACCCCCTCCATAAATCAAATGACTACCCCTCGCAGCTAATGTCCTACCAAGATCAAGAGCTGCTGTTGTAAACTCTCCATCTTTACCAAATTGCGATCCACAAATACGCATATATTTTGGAATCGCCGAATTGGTGTTTTCTCCATTTCTACAAGTGCTCTAAACTTGTGTAAGACAATGATGAACGTTAGGTATTATGCGATTCAAGTGCAAGACAGGTTATAAACGACATTTATGAGAAATGCCCAAAAAATACGGAGTATACACACGTAAAACTCTCAAATTTGACACATGGGGACATAATTTCAGTGGGGGTTACTCGATGTAGATTTATCGCCCAAAATTTGAAAAAATGAGATATGCTTTCGGCGAGGTTTGACAAAACCTACACACTTGTCTCCCACGTGAAGCATGGAAAATGGACATATACTTTCGGTGGGGTTTGACAAAACCGCCACACTTGTCGCCCACGTGAAGCATGAAAAGTAGAGATATACTTTCGGTGGAGGTTGACAAAACCTCCACACTTGTCTCCCACGTGTTCTTATGCCATAGGGTAGTCATATGGTTTGTCAAAAAGAAAACTTGAAATTAAAACAAACAAAATCAACAAACAACAACAACACAAAAACAACATTGATAATCAGATCAAACGAAACAAGAAAAAAAATCGACAATAACAACACACATTCAAATATACAAGTAGTTGTGATTGTGGCTCACATCCTCCTCTGGTTTTACGTCCAGTAACGGCTGAAACGCCTTCTATGAGTCGGGGATTTGCTTCCCATCCAGTTTTCTTATAAACTGGCAAACAGGGTCGTTTTTAGTAAGATTCCCTAGACTATAACCTGTCTCTTATACACATCTAGATGTGTATAAGAGACAGGATTAAGCAATTCACGCTGAACAAGTCCACAAGAATGTGACTCGAGAGTTAACAAAACATTATCCAGCGACTCATTACTCAAACCATTCTTAATAAAATGAAAGTTTATCTTCTCTATTCGTGGACGCAAAACCTAATGAACGACAAGTCTGGTTACAATTCCATCTAGCACATTTATAACATACTTGTAACCTTTTCGCTCTTCGCCTCTTGGCGTAGTAGCTCTTTCCTAGACCAGGCATGTACTTTGCGAGATTAATGTCCGGCTCACCGGACAATCTCACCTTGGCTTCGATAAGCCATCGGATATTAGCAGGCACATTTAGGAGCATCAACGCCCAAAGTCTAGTCATCCGTACTTTATAAATTTTAAACACAGCATTTTAAGGAAGTGAAGGGAAATATTTACGAAGGTTCGATAAAAAGATATCAGCATCCATTGAAGAGACGAAAAGGAGAGATATTACCGATAATGCGATTGAGTTTGTTCTTCTCCCAGATATGCACGTTTCAAACCTTCGAACAATGGCTTCAACTCCCGTTTGAATGTTTCCTCAAGCTGTTGCACAACTGAACTCGAAGCACGAAATAATCAAATTAAACACAAGAAAAGAAAAGAAAAGAAAAGAAAATAGAGACACATAAAAGAAATAAAAACACAAGAGCAAACGAAAGTCAAAAACAAACAACAAAGCAGATGAGACAGATGGCAAAGAGAGATAAAACCTGATCAATTATAATAGCCCATGAGAGGAATCTCCTCGAAACACAAAAATTGATTGTTACTACCTTCTTTTCTTTGTCTCTTTTTATTTATGTTTCAAAAATATTGGGTTGCCTCCCAATAAGTGCTTGGTTTAACGTCCTCAGCCTGACGTTATCTGTCCTCACCCATCAAGATAAGTTGGCACGTAGAGAGGTACCTCATCGATATCCTGCATCACTGAATTCTCATAGTAAGGCTTCAGCCTGTGCCCATTCACCTTGAATACTTTATCCGTTTTTTAAGCTCTTGATTTCCACTGCACCATGGGGAAAAACATTAGTAATAACAAAAGGTCCAACCCATCTAGATCGTAATTTACCTGGAAATAACTTGAGGCGAGAATGAAATAAAAGAACTTTCTGTCCCACTTCAAAATTCTTCCTGGAGATCATTTATCATGAAATGCCTTAGTTCTCTCCTTGTAAATTCTGGAATTCTCATAGGCATCATTTCTAAGTTCTTCCAATTCTTGCAAGTGAAGCTTATCTTGTTCAACAGCAGCATCCATCTCCATGTTACAAATCTTTACGCCAAACATGCTTTGTGGTGCGAGCTTCTACCGGAGTGACCATGGCTTACCATAGACTAACCTGTACGGGAGACATACAAATAGTGTCTTGTAAGCAGTCCGGTATGCTCAAAGTGCATCATTAAGTCGTAGGCTCCAATCTTTTCTGTTCGGTTTCACTGTCTTCTCGAGAATGGACTTGACTTCTCGATTTGAAACTTCAACTTGACCACTAGTTTGTGGATGATATGCAGTAGACACCTTGTGAGTGATGTTGTATTTCTCGAGCAAGGCTTCAAATGATCGGTTGCAGAAGTGTGTCCCTCTGTCGCTAATCATGGCTCTTGGTGTTCCAAATCTCGCAAAAATTTTAGATTTCACAAAATATACAACAACTTTAGAATCATTAGTTCTCGTAGCTTTTGCTTCCACCCATTTAGAAACATAATCCACAGCAAGCATAATGTAAATATTACCAAAAGATGAAGGAAAAGGACCCATGAAATCAATACCCCACACATCAAAAATCTCAACAAAAAGTATATGGGTTTGTGGCATTTGATTTTTGGCACTTAAATTACCTGTCCTTTGACAACGGTCACAAGCTTTGCAGAACAGATATGCATCTTTGAACAATGATGGCCAGGAGAATCCACAATCAAGAACTTTAAGGGCTGTTCTTTTTGGTCCGAAATGACCTCCACATGCATAAGAATGACAGAAGGTCAACATTTGAATTAAATTCAGATTCAGAAACACAACTTCTTATCACTTGATCAGAACAATGCTTCCATAAGTATGGATCATCCCATATGTAATATTTGGCAATGTTTTTGATCTTGTCTCTTTGAGCTCGAGTCAAGTCATGTGGTAGCTTCTTGGTAACTAAGTAATTAACAATATCTGCATACCAAGGGGCTGCTACATGTAGAGACAGCAATTGTTCATCGGGAAAACTTTCTTGTAATGGCAGTACATCCTCGTCATGGACAATGTGATGCGTTCGAAACTAGCAAGTATACTAGTCGCACAAGTAATAAAGTGATAAGTAAGATATCGTTCCCACGAGGATTGATTCTAATTGAATTTGTTATTTCCAGCAACAATAAACTAAACAGGGGGGATTTTTGTTGAATGATTTACTAAATGAAATAAGAATGCAAGTAAAGAATAACAAAACAGAAAGTAAATTTGAATGAAAAATCAATGGGAGAAAGCTGGGTAAGGGATCCTTCTCTACCACAAGATATGGATTTGCGAATTAATTGTAGAATTGTCATCTAATTACAGCATTGACGTTATCAACCGTAGATAATAACAAGCTCTATTACCCCAATCTTTCCTTACTTTGTTGTTAAATAAAACAAGCTCTTTATTTAATCTCTAGCCATTAAACAACCTAGAACAAGCTCTCTGAGTTTAATTCAATGGATGCATTATGATAAGAAAGATAGGTTGATCTAAGCAATAAACACACAAGCTCGGATTATTTAACTTAGGTTATATTCTCCAATTGTAATCTCTGATCACAATTTTGCTACTAATGATTAGAAATTCAAGGCAATTACGGATCAAGATTTCTAGTCTAGCAATAAATCACAACCAGATTATATTCAGTTGGCCACTCAAATACAATCAGCAAGCAATCATAAGCATTAAATATGGGAGAATACAAGCAACTTCAATTAGAGAATTGTATAACAATTCCTTACACAATCAACTTACAAAAACCATATCAGGGGCTTTGAAATCAACCTCAACCAATACAGATTCAGTTACACATGTTTAAGAACGTGGTAAATACAATACAACATGGAGACATTCCGGAAAATGAAAGGGAATGGAAAAACTTAGCAAATTTGATGTAATTCTCTTTGGATTGTAGTTCTTCCTCTTCCAAGCTTCCTTTCTCCTTCAAGAACTCCAAGAGATGAAAGAATTCCAGAGCTGCAGCCTCTACCACGTTCTCCCCTCTTCAAGTTATCAAAATAAAACCCTAAAATGTGTTTAAATACTCTGCTACAGTGAATTGCTACAGTGTCCCGTATTATACATGCTACAGTGACTTGTAGAATTATATTTCTATACATCTCACACTGTTTTGATTACAACTTTTGGTACACTGAATGGATTTATAAACCGTAAATTTCTCCAGAAAATAGACTTCGAGAGCTTTCCAACGGTATATAACATGTCGTCGGGTTCATGTATATCAATACAATTAAATCCGAGAAGATCACTGACTAGCAGAGGTGAAAATGAAGGGTTTTACTCCATTTTGTGCAAGTTGCTACAAAACTCCTACAAACATCAAAACCACACAAAAACATAAAAATACCAAGGAATATAGCAAAGAAACATGGACGAATTGATATAAAAGTAATACATAAAGAGACACCTATCACATTCCCCCACACTTAGACTTTGCTAGTCCTCGAGCAACTAAAATGATACGAAAAAAAACTAAACCGAAACAGAATCAAAGAAAAATTAAAACACACACAAATGCTTCAACTTGCAAATAGGCCTCAAAGATTGTACTTAATTATAACCCAAAGAAAACTTCAAAATAATGCACTTGATCAAGAATTTTATCTCAAAGATTAGTTTCGCTTCACTTCAATTCCTCAAGTGTGTGTGTGTAGAGCCATTCTCACCTAATCAATTGTAACCCGGATGAGTTTATGCTTAAAAATGAATCATATTTAATAGTGAAGATGTATGTGTATAAATGAACTCCATAGGCCTGCTTTTCAAGTCACTCTCCACTAATGTAGACATGTACAACACCAAGGATCAAGTAGGACTTTATTAGCTTGTAACGTTTGACTTGGGTGAAGGTATGATCAAGGATAATAATTTGGCTCAAATCACCCACAAACACATAAATCATTCAAGATTATGTAGAGCTCAACCCTATAACACAACTTTATTTTACTTCGCCAGGTTACTCCCCCAAACTTATTTAGAATACTCAATCTTCTTTTTTTGTTTCTTTTTTGTTTCTTTTTTTTTGTAGAAAACAAAAGAAATTACACCCCCACACTTCGTTGTTTCATTCTTTTCAAGAACACCCAAGGGTATAGAACTCTTTTTCTTTTCTTTTCTTTTCTTTTTTTTTTAACTGCAATTCCACTCCCCCACACTTAAACAATACATTGTCCTCAATGTTTAAGTACGTAGAAGATAAGTACATATTTTTTTTTTTACAGACATAATAAAACTCACTTGCATTGCTCATGGCACAATCCAACCTCCTCTAACTTCCCAAAACCAGAACATAGCTCAAAATGTAATTGCGAATGATTTACATGCTCATAGATAAGGGATAAACTGTTTGGAACAAATTCAATTGAGGTTAGGAAATCTTTTAGTTAGTTAACAAAGAAAAAGGTTTACAGAGGCTCAAAAGGGTAACTAGGGATCAATTTCAGTCAAGGTTTGCTCTTAAGGCTCAAACGGTCCAAAGATGGCCTAAATCATTTCCTTATTGTTGTACAGTCTAGGATTTCACCTCGAGTGACCATCAAACAAGTTCTACAATTCATTGAAATCTGAAGAAACACTTAAATTACATAAGCTTTCTCTAAGTAAACAAATAACTCAGTGATAATAGCTCAGTGCTCAATGTTGCGCAAGGAATCAAAAGCAAAGCGAAAACCAATAAACATTTCAAGTACACAGATCCATGCATCATTTATCATTTTCCAAGAGTTATTCTTAATTCAATCATTATCTTATCATCGACCCATAAAATGCAAGAAAAGAGGTACGTGGCGTTGTTACACCTGAGTCAAGATTGTATATTTCAACAATCCTTAGGACCAGTGGCCCGCAGACTTAAGGTTTCCAGCCTATATACCTTTATTATGAAAGAACAAAACAAGAAACAAGACACTTCAAACACATAAAATAAACAAACTACAGACTTATTTAGAGAGAATGCGTTTCAAGGGTTCAAGAAACCTCATATTCTGCCATTCTCAAGTTGTTTTCCACAAATTTCTCTTTTTGAATCGAAACTAATAAAGATAAAAACACATAACAACTCTAAATTATGCAAAACTAAACTCACTCATAAAATAACAAAGTTCAACAAGTCAGCAAACAAAAACAAGTTAGTTAGAATGGGTCTAAAACTGTCTCTTATACACATCTAGATGTGTATAAGAGACAGATGCGTTTCAAGAGAACTTGAACTTTTTAAGCCACCACTCTAAAAACCGAGATTAGAAAATATTACCTGGGATGAAAGGAACAACCTGAAAAAAAACTCAAAAGAAATGACATAAAAAAACTCAAATAAACACAATAAAGAGAAAGCAAACGAAAATGAAGCAAACCAGCAGATAGAGATTACAGATGGAGCGTTAAATCCAGTTTTCGCCTCTTATTGCCTTCTCCAAACCTACTCATCCGAGCTGTTTTTGGTTTTTTTTTTTTGGATCAGCGATAGACGAATTCTTGTAGTTTGTCAATTACTCCCCGAATTCCCGATTGCGTTTGTAACATTATTTGCCAAACTTAGATGCCTCGAAACTAACATATACTAGTAAACTACACAAAGTAATAAAGTGATAGTTAAGATATCGTTCCCACGAGGATTGATTCTAATTGAATTTGTTTATTTCCAGCACAATAAACTAAACAGGGGGGATTTTTGTTGAATGATTTACTAAATGAAATAAGAATGCAAATAAAGAATAACAAAACAGAAAGTAAATTTTGAATGAAAAATCAATGGGAGAAAGCTGGTTAAGGGATCCTTCTCTACCACAAGATATGGATTTGCGAATTAATTGTAGAATTGTCATCTAATTACGGCATTGAAGTTATCAACCGTAGATAATAACAAGCTCTATTACCCCAATCTTTCCTTACTTTGTTGTTAAATAAAACAAGCTTTTTATTTAATCTCTATCCATTAAACAACCTAGAACAAGCTCTCTGAGTTTAATTCAATGGATGCATTATGATAGAAGATAGTTTGAGCTAATCAATAAACAACAGCAAGCTCGGATTATTTTAAAACTTAGGTTGATATTCTCCAATATACTATAATCTCTGTCACAATTTGGCTACTAATGTTAGAAATTCAAGACATTACAGATCAGATTTCTAGTCTAGCAATAAATCACAACCAGATTATATTTAGTTGGCCACTCAAATACAATCAGCAAGCAATCATAAGCATTAAATATGGGAGAATACAAGCAACTTCCATTAGAGAATTGGATAACAATTCCTTACACAATCAACTTACAAAAACCATATCAGGGGCTTTGAAATCACCCTCAACCAATTCAGATTCAGTTACCATGTTTAAGAACGTGGTAAATACAATACAACATGGAGACATTCCAGAAAATGAAAGGGAAGGGAAAAAACTTAGCAAATTTAATGTAATTCTCTTTGGATTGTAGTTCTTCCTCTTTCCCAGCTTCCTTTCTCCTTCAAGAACTCCAGGAGATGAAAGAATTCCAAGCTACAGCCTCCCCACGTTCTCCCCTCTTCAAGTAATCAAAATAAACCTTAATTGTGTTGTAAATACTCTGCTGCAAGTGACTTGCCTCCTCTGCCCCGTATTATACATGCTACAGTGCTTGTGGAATTATATTCTATACATCTCACACTGTTTTGATTACAACTTTTGGTACACTGAATGGATTTATAAACCGTAAATTGCTCCAGAAAATAGACTTCGAGAGCTTTCCAACGGTATATAACATGTCATCGGGTTCATTGTATATTCATACAATTAAATCCGAGAAGATCACTGACTAGCAGAGGTGAAAATGAAGGGTTTTACTCCATTTTTGGGCAAGTTGCTGCAAAACTCCTACAAACATCAAAACCACACAAAAACATAAAAATACCAAGGAATATAGCAAAGAAACATGGACGAATTGATATAAAAGTAATACATAAATAGACACCTATCACAATGCGACTAAGATAGTCTGCAACTAAGTTTTCACTTCCCTTCTTATCTTTGATCTCCAAGTCAAATTCCTGTAAAAGGAGTATCCACCTGATAAGCCTTGATTTTGCATCTTTCTTTGTGAGCAAGTACCTCAAAGCTGCATGATCAGAATAAACGGTTACTTTAGTACCAATCAAATAAGATCGAAACTTTTCTAAAGCAAAAATAATCGCTAGCAGCTCTTTCTCAGTGGTAGAATAATTAAGTTGAGCATCATTTAAAGTCCGAGATGCGTAATAAATGGCATGTGGAATTCTGCCAATTCGTTGACCCAAAACGGCACCCACAGCATAATCACTCGCATCACATATGATCTCGAATGGATGATTCCAATTTGGAGATTGGATTATTGGAGCTGAAGTCAAGAGTTCCTTCAGTTTCACAAATGCCTCTTGATAGGTGTCTATTTATGTATTACTTTTATATCAATTCGTCCATGTTTCTTTGCTATATTCCGTGGTATTTTTTATGTTTTTGTGTGGTTTTGATGTTTGTAGGAGTTTTGGAGCAACTTGCACAAAAATGGAGTAAAACCCTTCATTTTCACCTCTGCTAGTCAGTGATCTTCTCGGATTTAATTGGATTGATATACAATGAACCCGATGACATGTTATATACCGTTGGAAAGCTCTCGAAGTCTATTTTCTGGAGAAATTTACGGTTTATAAATACATTCAGTGTACCAAAAGTTGTAATCAAAACAGTGTGAGATGTATAGAAATATAATTCCACAAGTCACTGTAGCCTGTATAATACGGGGCACTGTAGCAAGTCACTGTAGCAGAGTATTTAAACACATTTTAGGGTTTTATTTTCATAACTTGAAGAAGGGGAGAACGTGGTGGAGGCTTCAGCTCTGGAATTCTTTCATCTCTTGGAGTTCTTGAAGGAGAAAGGAAGCTTGGAAAAGAGGAAGAACTACAATCTAAAGAGAATTACATCAAATTTGCTAAGTTTTTCCCTTCCCTTTCATTTTCTGGAATGTCTCCATGTTGTATTGTATTTACCACGTTCTTAAACATGTTTAACTGAATCTGAATTGGTTGAGGGTGATTTCAAAGCCTTGATATGGTTTTTGTGAAATGATTGTGCAAGGAATTGTTATCCAATTCTCTAATTGAAGTTGCTTGTATTTTCCCATGTTTAATGCTTATGATTGCTTGCTGGATTGTTTTTGGGTGGCCAACTGATTATAATCTGGATATTGTCTATTGCTAGACTAGAAATCTTGATCCGTAATTGTCTTGAATTTCTGATCCTTAGTAGCAAAATTGTGATCAGAGATTGCAATTGGAGAATACACCTAAGTTAAATAATCCGAGCTTGTGTGTTTATTGCTTAGATCAACCTATCTTTCTTATCGTAATGCATCCATTGAATTAAATTTAGAGAGCTTGTTCTAGGGTTGTTTTAATGGGATAGAGATTAAGTAAAGAGCCTATTTATTTAACAACAAGTAAGGTAAAGATTGTGATAACAGAGCTTGTTGTTATCTACGGTTGATACTTCACTGCTGTAATTGGATGACAATTTCTATCTAAAAAAAAAAAAAAAAAAAAAAAAAAAAACAAAAAAAAAAAAAAAAAAAAAAAAAAAACCGCAAATCCATATCTTGTGGTAGAGAAGGATCCCTTAACCAGGTTTCTCTCATTGATTTTTCATTCGAATTAACTTTCTGTTTTGTTATTCTTTGTTTGCATTATTATTTCACTTAGTTAATCAATAACAAAACCCCTCATTTACTCTGTTTTTGCTTTCAAATAACAAATTTAATTAGAATCAATCCTCGTGGGAACGATATCTTACTCATCACTTTATTACTTGTGCGCCTAGTATACTTGCTAGTTTCGAACGCATCAAGTTTTTGGCGCCGTTGCCGGGGATTGATTTTCTAATCAATTTGTTATTTTGTTTTCATTGTTGACTCATATTTTCTTTGTTTTTCTTTTCTGATTGTTGGTGTTTAGATAACATGGCAGTAAACTTCTATCAATTCAGTAGCGGATTTGAGCCACAAGTACCATGGAGAGTAAATGAGGTAAGCACTCCGAACATTGAACAACAACTTTCTGAGCTAACCTCTCTTGTGGAAAACATGGCTGTAGGAGATATGCAAAAATCTTATGACTGTGGGATATATTCTACGATGGAGCATCCAATCGACATGTATCCAACTTTACAAGAAGAATATCTGGAACAAGCCAATGCCATGGGTGGATTTCCAGGACAAACGAGGCAATGGTATGATCCTTTCTCTAGCACTTACAATGCTGGATGGGAAGATCAACATAATTTCAGTTACTGGAATCATCAACCAATCACTCCAAATGTGATACCAAATCGGCAACAAAGTTTCAATCAACCTAGAGTGCAGTAACCATTTCAAATGCAACCACCACCAATGCCACATCCAGCACCGCAACCAGCTTCACAAAACTCAGGTATGTCTCTCCAGGACATTGTTAATGCACTTGCTACTAACACAATGCAATTCCAGCAGGAAACTGGGGCAAGTACCAAAACCTGGCAAATCAAATGGAAAAATTGGCTACTAGCATGAGCAAATTTGAGGGCCAAGACTCAGAAAAATTATCTTCTCAAACGGTGATCAATCCAAGAGAGACTGCTAGTGCAATAACTTCACGAAATGGAGAGCAATTAGATGTCTTGCCAAGGAAATCACAAACTGATGAAGGAGATGACCCCACTTCCATCATGAACAAAACATTGACTTCTCAGGTAAATCCGATAACTCCCATTCCTTCATATGTTACTCCTCCACTTTTTCCTAGTAGATTTGCAAAATCGAAGAAGGAGGAACAAGAACAGAAAATCTTGCAAACTTCTCCCAAAATTGAGGTAAATATACCACTTCTGGATGCTATCGAACAAGTATCTTGTTATACAAAATGTCTCAAGGAGTTATGCACCAGCAAGAGGAAGTTAAAAGGACATGAGAAAGTAAGTGTGGGGGAAAATGTTTCAGCTGTTTTACAAGGAAAAATTCCTCCGAAATACAAAGATTCAGGTACGTTCACCATTACATGCACCATTGGTTAAACTAAGTTTGAAAGAGCTACGTTCGATTTAGAAGCATTTATTAACATCATGCCATATTCTATTTATGCTTCTTTAAATCTTGGACCTTTTGTGGAAACTGGTATTACCATTCAACTTGCTGATCGTTCTAATGCATATCCTAAGGGAGTTGTGGAAGATGTGCTTGTGCAGGTGAATCAATTGGTTTTCCCAGCAGACTTCTATGTTCTTGAAATGGAGGATGAGACATCTCCTAATCCAACACCAATTCATTTGGGGAGACCATTCTTGAAAACTGCTCAAACTAAGATTGATGTTCATGATGGCACTCTCACCATGGAATTCGATGTTGATGTTATTGATTATTTGCCACAACAATGTTTTGAGTTAACTCGCAAGAATGGAGTGGATGTTGCTATTAGTGACCACATAAGGATAGAAAGTTTCAAAGAACCAAGAAAGCTGATACAAGTGTCTAAAGAAGTGGAGGAAGCTGTGACAAGCTTGAATGAGACTATAGCTACCACCACAAATAGGTATGATGTTTCGTACATTGAATTGCCTTTATCTAATGAAAAACTTCTTCCTTCTGTGATGAAAGCCAATACCTTGGAGCTTAAGTCACTTCCAGATCATTTGAATCATGGATTATTGGGTGAGAATGATACTTTGCGAGTTACAATAGAAATGGGCCTTGCACGAATACAAGAAGAGAAACTCATCCGAATACTTACAGATCACAAAATAGCTATTGAGTGGACAATTGTTGACATCCAATGCCCATCCATATGCATGGACCGTATCTTGTTAGAAGAGGGATCCAATCCCATTAGAGAAGCACAACGAAAACTGGATCCTCCCATGATGGAACCAACGTCAGGCTGAGGACGTTAAACCAAGCGCTTATTGGGAGGCAACCCAATGTTTTTGAAAAAAAAAAGAAAAATAAAATGAGGTAATAATGATCGATTTTTGTGTCTCGAGGAGAGTCCTTTCATAGGCCATCAAATTGATCAGGTTTTATCTCTCTTTGCCATCTGTCTTATTTGTTTTTATATTTTTTACTTGTTTTTTGACTTTTGTTTGCTATTGTGTTGTTATCTCTTTTATGTGTCTTTAGTTTCGTTTTTGCTCTTTTCTTTTCCTTTCTTTTGTCCAATTTGATTAGTCTGTGCTTTGAGCTCATTTGTGCAGCAGCTTGTGGAAACATCCAAACGGAAGTTGAAGTCATTCGCCAAAGGTTTGAAATGTGCATATCTTGGAGAAAAACAAACCCGATCGCATTATCGGTAATATCTCTTCTTTTCTCCTCTTCAATTGATGCCGATATCTTTCTGTCGAACCTTCGTAAATATTTCCCTTCACTTCCTCAAAATGCTGTGTTTAAAATTTATAAAGTATGGATGACTAGACTTTGGGCGTTGATGCTCCTAAATGTGCCTGCGGATATCCAATGGCTTATCGAAGTCAAGGTGAGATTATCCAGTGAGCCTGGCATTAATCTCGCAAAATACATGCCTAGTCTAGGAAAGAGCTACTACGCTAAGAGGCGAAGAGCGAAGAGGTTACAAGTATGCTATAAATGTGCTAGATGGAATTGTAACCAGACTTGTCGTTCATTATGTTTTGTGTCCAGGAATAGAGAAGATAAACTCTCGTTTATTAAGAATGGTCTGAGTAATGATTCGCTGGATAATATTTTATTAACTCTTGAGTCACATTCTTGTGGACTTGTTCAGCGTGAATTACTTAATTTATGGACACAATTTCGTGATGAATTGCAGTGTTATAGTCTAGGAAATCTGACTAAAAACAACCCTGTTTGCCAGTTTATAAGAAAACTGGATGGGAAGCAAATCCCCGACTTATAGAAGGCGTTTCAGCCATTACTGGACGTAAAACCAGAGGAAGATGTGAGCCACAATCACAACTACTTGTATATTTGAATGTGTGTTGTTGTTGTCGAATTTTATTTTTTCTTGTTTTCGTTTGATCTGATTATCAATGTTGTTTTTGTGTTGTTGTTGTTTGTTGATTTTGTTTGTTTTAATTTCAAGTTTTCTTTTTGACAAACCAGATGACTACCCATGATATAAGCACACGTGAAAGACAAGTGTGGAGGTTTTGTCAACCTCCGCCGAAAGTATATCTTTACTTTTCATGCTTCACGTGGGAGACAAGTGTGGCGGTTTTTTTCAAACCCCACCGAAAGTTTATCTCCATTTTTCATGCACACGTGGGCGACAATTGTGGAGGTTTTGTCAAACCCCACCGAAAGCATATCTATTTTTTCAAATCTCGGGGCGATAAATCTGCATCGAGCAACCCTCACCGAAATTATGTCCCCATGTGTCAAATTTGAGAGTTTTACGTGTGTATATATCCATTCTCCATATTTTCAAATGTCATTATTATAACCTATCTTACACTTGAAAAGCATATTACCTAACGTGCATCATTGTCTTACATAAGGTTAGAGCACTTGTAGAAATGGAGAAAACACCAATTCGGCGACTCCAAAATATATGCGTATTTTGTGGATCGCAATTTGGTAAATATGGAGAGTTTACAACAGCAGCTCTTGATCTTGGTAGGACATTAGCTGCGAGGGGTATTCATTTGATTTATGGAGGGGGCAGTCTTGGGTTAATGGGGTGTGTGTCGACAGCTGTATCCTTGGGAGGAAGTAAAGTTCTCGGCATTATCCCTAAACCATTAGCTGTACGAGATATCGTAGGTAACACAATCGGGGAAGAGTTACAGGTCTCTAGCATGCATGAGCGTATTGCACATATGGTTGTTAAGTCTGATGCATTTATAGCTTTACCTGGTGGTTATGGTACATTAGAGGAGATATTTCAAATCACCTCTTGGGCACAGCTAAACATCCATCGGAAACCCATTGGTTTGTTTAATGTCAATAATTTTTTTGATGGTTTGTTGTCTTTTCTTGATCAAGCAGTAGAAAAAAACTTCATCTCACAGTCAGCGAGGCAAATCCTGGTTACAGCTTCAACTGCAGGGGAGTTAATTGACAAATTACAAGAATTTGTCTATTCGCCTGATTCAACAATGGCTCGGATAGATTGGTTTGGAGAAGGCAATAAGAGGCGTAAACTGGATTTAACACTCCATCTGTAATCTCTATTTGCTGGTTTGCTTCGTTTTTGTTTGCTTTCTTTTTATTGTGTTTATTTGAAGTTTTTCATGTTATTTATTTTGAGATTTTTTAGGTTGTTTCTTTCCTCCCAGGTAATATTTTATAATCTTGGTTTTTAGAGTGGTGACTTAAAAAGTTTAAGTCCTCTTGAAACATGTTATGGATCTCTTTAATCTATAATGGTTGAATAAGGAGGCTAACTTCTAAACTTTTTAGACCCATTCTAACTGACTTATTTTTGTTTGCTGGCTTGTTGGACTTTGTTATTTTATGAGTAAGTTTAGTTTTATGTAATTTAGAAGCTGTTATGTGTTTTTTTGTCTTTATCAGTTTCGATTAAAAAAATTGTGAAAAAAAGTTGAGAATGGCAGAATATGGGGTTTTCTTTAACCCTTGAAACGCATTCTCTCGACATAAATCTGTAGTTTGTTTATTTCATGTTGTTTGGAGTGTCTTGTATCTTGTTTTGTTCTTTCATAATAAAGGTATATAGGCTGGAAACCTTAAGTCTGCGGGCTACTGGTCCTAAGGTTTGTTGAAATATACAATCTTGACTCAGGTGTAACAACGCCACGTACCTCTTCTCTTGCATTTTATGGGCCAATGATAAGGCAATGATTGGATTGAGAATAACTCTTGGAAAATGAAATGATGCATAGGTCTGTGTGCTTGAAATGTTAATTAGTTTTTGCTTTACCTTTGATTCCTTGCACAAAATTGAGCACCGAGCCATTATCACTGAGTTATTTGTTTACTTAGAGAAAGTTTATGTAATTTTAGTGTTTCTCCAGATTTCAATGAATTCTAGAACTTGTTTGATGGTCACTCGAGGCGAAATCCTAGATTGTGCAACATTGGGGAAATGATTTGGCCATCTTTGGACCGTTTGAGCCTTAATAGCCAACCTTGATTGAAATTGATCTCTAGTTACCCCTTTGAGCCTTTGTAAGCCTTTTTCTTTGTTTTTTTTTTCATATATTTTGGGTTTTTTGTTAACTCACTAAAAGATTTCATAACCTAAAATGAATTTGTTCCAAACAATTTATCCCTTACCTATGAGCATGTAGATCATTCACAATTAAATTATGAGTTATGTTCTGGTTTTGGGAAGTTAGAGTTAGAGGAGGTTGGATTGTGCCATGAGCAATGCAAGTGAGTTTTATTATGTTTGTAAAAAAAAAAAACAAAGAAAAAAAAAATCTGTACTTATCTTCCACGTACTTAAACATTGAGGACAATGTATTGTTTAAGTGTGGGGGAGTGGAATTGCAGTTAAAAAAAAAAGAAAAGAAAAAGAAAAGACAAAGAGTTCTATACCCTTGGATGTTCTTAAAAAGAATGAAACAACAAAGTGTGGGGGTGTAGTTTCTTTTGTTTTCTACAAAAAAAAAAGGAAGTAAGAAGGAAGAGAAAAAAAAAAAAGAAGATTGAGTGTTCTAAATAAGTTTGGGGGAGTAACCTGGTGAATTAAAATAAAGTTGTGTTATAGGTGTGAGCTCTACATAATCTTGAATGATTTATGTGTTTTGGGTGATTTGAGCCAAATTATTATCCTTGATCATACCTTCACCCAAGCCAAACGTTACAAGCTTAATAAAGTCTTACTTGATCCTTAGTGTTGTACTTGTCTACATTAGTGGAGAGTGACTTGAAAAGTAGGCCTATGGAGTTCATTTATGCGCACATCTTCACTATTAAAATATGATTCATTTTTATGCATAAACTCATCCGGGTTACAAGTGATTAGGTGAGAATGGCTCTACACACACACACTTGAGGAATTGAAATGAAGCGAAACTAATCTTTAAGATAAAATTCTTGATCAAGTGCATTATTTTTAAGTTTTCCTTGGGTTATAATTAAGTACAATCTTTGAGGCCTATTTGCAAGTTGAAGCATTTGTGTGTTTTAATTTTTCTTTGATTCTGT